>JAJEJO010000145.1:394326-447544 GCA_020662805.1 Glaucomys volans | reverse complement strand
ATGACACTTCTTTCTTTGTAGTTCTAGACTCATTAACTGGCTTTGAAATAGGTTATAGTTAAGTCACAAACACAAGCAGAAATGCTACTTGGGTTGTTTTAAATTTTAAAATCAACCAGCAGGAAACACCTGGAACATTCACGTATAGCCATGTGTCAGGATCTAAGTATTTAGCTCTTGTAATATGTAAATACTGTCAGACCCATATTTTAGATAGGACATTTTTCTTTCCTTCTTTTCTACTCAACATGTGCTGGAGGGTCTACAGGAGACCCTCCTGGGATGCCAAGTTCCTGTTACAGGAAACAGAAAAAGTCAAATGGATGGCAATAGTTGTATCTTTAGAGATATCAGAGGCCCATGGACGTGACAAGGATTAGACAAAGGTTCCAGAGAAACTCTTGGAAGTGAGCATCAGTGGGCAGCAAAGCAGGGCCTACAAGACGTGTGGGTGAAGAGACTGACCACAGGACCGTGGACAGGCCTGAAATCCCTAGGGAGCAGTCTGCAAGGGAAACTGCCGGGCAGGATGGAACTCTGCGGGGTCCTGCTAATGCTGTTTGTACAGCAGGATCGTCTTTTTCTTGGACAAGCCTCCTTCCTGCTTCAAAGGCCTTCTAACTGGTTAATTCAGGCCCATTTATATTCTCTAGGATCATTTCCTTTACAGTCAACAGCCTGTGTTCTTTAGATGCATCTGCAAAATCCTGTTAAAACAACCTCTCCATTAGTGTTTGATAGTAAGACTGGAGCCGGCAGCTAGCCAAACAAATACATTTTCAAAACCAACCCAGGCCACCGCTTGCTAACTCTACACTCCCCTCATGGGCCACAGTAACCGCCATCTTACTGGCTCTGCTCTTACCCATCACTTCACAAGGCTGAAGCGCAAGAGGATTCTCCCCAGTGGCCCCAAAGGGTGGATAATTCCAGGGTATTGGTAAGACTTGGAGTGGTCCAGAATCTGCCATTCTCTCAGATTAAGAAGAGCAGTCAATCCCACCCGGAAAATAGAGGTCCTTATATTTTTAAGAAGGAGAGAGGGTATTCATGATTCATTCCCAACCCTTCCTTTAAAGAATTGTCATAAATACATGACAAAGGCAATTTCTCTTCCCACTCAATTCCACATATGACTATATTGGGAAAATGGCCTTTAATCC
This sequence comes from Glaucomys volans, assembly GCA_020662805.1. NCBI lineage: Eukaryota > Metazoa > Chordata > Mammalia > Rodentia > Sciuridae > Glaucomys > Glaucomys volans. The sequence continues at coordinate 446,381 of JAJEJO010000145.1, read as the reverse complement.
AGGAGGTTTCTTTTTCTTTGCAAAGATGAGACAGGATAGTTCCTCTAGAGAAAACTTCTCTGGTATTCTCTACCAGTCAGGACTTGTTTTTGGACAGTTCCCTGTTTTCTGCTGAAAATGCTCCAGTACCAAGTTTACATCCAAAAATATCTGTATAACCCCAAGCTAAAGCATCTAGGAGGTATCTTTCAACGTCGTCCAAGGAAGCAGCTAAAACAACAAAAAAGGGTGCCATCTCTCTCCTCCTTTGGGTATACATTCATTAATACCCATGCTTTCAGTAGAAGTCAGCCCACCAAGACCATTCAGGCTGGATAATCCAGGCTACCTGCCACTCACCATGCCCCTCCCCAAGACCTGTACACTTGGAAGTGAGGTCTGCAGACCAGCAACGTTCTCTCAGGCAGGGGCAAAGGAAATGCCTCAGCGGTGTGGCACCCACAGGCTGGATTTAATGAACACTGCCAGAAAATTCGCCATCTGGCTCCCCAGGGGCCTGCAATGTCAAGCAGAGCACCACAGGAACACTTGACTGAGTGAGTGTGGCCCCCACTCAAAGCCTGTGCCACATCTACACCAGCCCCTCCATTCAGCCCTTCAGGGCCGGGCAGCTCCCCTTCCAAGGGCTCCATGGGCAGCCCAACCTGCAGCATCAGGAACCTCCATCAGCACCAGGAGGAGCCAGTCGAATCCCTCAGTGCCTGAGAACTTTCTCACACAGAGGAAATACCCCATGTTAAAAGAGTGAACAGCCACTGCATCCGAGTTCCCAGTCTGTCCATGTCCACATGATGCCCTGGTGTTGGTGTCCCCTGAAATGACAGCTACTCAAAAAATCACAATGACCAAAATACTTTTTCTTAATTCCCTGAAAGCCAAATGCCAATCTTTTAAAAGTGAAGGACCTACACTCCTTTTGTATCCTGATGCTAAACTAGGTGGATCTGGCAACAGGATCAGCTGCTTCCCTGGTCCCCACTCAGTTGCACACACTGAGCCACCTGCTTCTAGAGAAAAGCAGCTTCTCAAGTGACTGTGTGTCCCCTAGCACAGTCAATATCCCTTAAGAGGGGCCTTCCAGCAGCTGGAGCCTTGAAGATCAGGCTGGGTCAGTCTTAGTCAATGGTCGGAACCCTTCAGTCTACCGTGGCTCTAGAATCAGCCATCAAGAAAGAGTTGAGAAGGAAGGAGCATGCAGAGGGGCCCAGCTGGATAGGATGGAGGGTGCATTCTGGGTGGGCAGACCCTGCCTCTCAAAATGCCCAGGGGCAACTTCAGTGCCCTCCACAACTGGGGGATCCACAGGAGAGCTGCCACTGGGCCCTGCTGCCAGCCCCCGCCCCACCTGGCTGAAGTTCAGTCCACTGCCCTATGCACATGCTAAATCTCCATTATCCTCCCAAACTTCCAAAGGTACCATCACCAGATCAGCTGACACACATGGGGACATCCCCTTCCCTGAATCACCATTAGCTCCACAAATTGCCCTTCTGCCCTCAAAGCTCCACCCCCCCACCACCCCAGCACGTTCACAGGAGTGTTCTCTAAGGCAACGCCAAAGGAGCAAGAACCTATTGTCTCCCACCACTACCCTATTTCTTCCTTGATCCCCATTTAGGCCATGATGTCATTCTGGCCAGTGCTGCCAACTGCACCAGGTGAGGCCCACCAAGAAACAATGGCCTGGTTCTAGGGTCACCCAGACCAGCAACAGACCAGTTAAGATGATTTCCATTGGAGATAAATGGAGCTGTGAATCCACTTCCCACACCACCTCCCTTTTTCTTTTTAGAGGTGCATCCTAACCTCAGTGGTCTCCGCAGTCCATGTAGAGGGGACGTCTTCTGGGTGAGGGAAGCCTGGAGACCTGGGCTCACCTAGGCCACGTGAGGAAGAGGAATGGAACCCTGCCACCAAGAATCCTCTTATTACCAAGAAAAGAAACTTCTAGATGCACCACAGTTATTAAAAAAAGAATCCTCACTTCTTGTTGTTTCTCGATGCAAAAATTGACTTACTATGTAAGGACAGGCTGGGACTTCCCTCCATAATCCTTGTTTTGTTATTTTTCTACATTTGCAAAGTGTTTTAATGAAAAACATCATATGGTGGAGAAAAATAAGCTATTATTTAAACCTTACCCTTGAGAGGCCTGAAAGGTCTTTCCAAAGTGATAAAAAACATTCAATATCTTGAAGTAGACATTTGTTTCTCAGGTACACACATCTGCCCAAACTCATCAAATCAGGATCTGTGCATTTTTCTCAATGTGAATGTACTTAACAGCCACAGAACTTTCAAAAGGTTAAAATTTCAAATTTTATGCTATGCTTTTTCACCACAATTTAAGAAACAGCTCTGTGTTGCACTCTCTGTGACTCTATCTCAAAAGCAGGATATTTACATTTCATCCTGTGCTGACTGACCATCTGCAGGGTGGAAGGGATCATGGGCTGTATGCACACAAGGTCAAATCCTATCCAAACTCTGCTTGTGCTGTGGGATTTTTTCCTCCTGGGCGTTTTACCTTGCTGTCTTATTCCTTTGAGACCCTGTGAAGTCCCAGCACTGTGTGTCGGGGCGGAGCCCCTCAGGGAACCACTTCTCCTGCTCAGTGTTGCAGCTCCCTGGGGACCGTGTAGGTGCCCCAGCCCAAAGGACCATCTCTCTCCACAGCTGGTGTTAGGGGTAGAACAAGGACGCCACACCAGGCTCAGCAATGACTGGGGCTCTGGGAGGAGGTGGAGCACTTCAGTAGGCTGGTCTGAGAGAGGCTGACAAGGAGCCCCTGCAAACCTGCTCTGACAAAGGCCACGACAGCCTGGGAGTGACTGGTGACGCCGGAGCTTGCAAATAGGAAACTGCATTCAATGGGAGGCTGCTTTCAACAGGAGCTTAAAACGGCAAAGGCAAGGAGAGAGCGTCCCAGAGGAAGAGAAGGAAGGTCGACCAGCAGGAAAAATGCCTGGCCCTCTGCTTCCTGTCTGCTTTATTCAAATGATCACCTTTGAAAGTGTGAGTCACAGTTAAAGCAAATCCTTTTTCCTGACAGTAACTGGATTGATTAAGCCTGCTAAACAGACTCCCCTGGCCAGGCAATGGCCCAGCATCCAAGCTACGGCTTCACATCCCAAAGCCAATATTCTTCATTGATATGGTCACACACACACACACACACACACACACACACACAGAGCTGCAGGCAAGGAGAACTTTCACACTAGAGAAATGTCATCTGTTGCCTGGGTCTTCAGACATGATCAAGCTTGAATTCCCTGGCGAACACAATTTCTTAGAAAAAAAAAATTGACGTTATAGCTGGAAGCTAGACCTTTCCAGATGAAGTTGTGTAAGAATGATCTTCACATTTAGCACTCAGGATACCAAAATTCAACAAAGGAAAAAACAGGATGGAGAAAAGAGCTCAGCAAAACTACATTTAAAAAGACTAAAGTATTAGATACCTATGAGTTTGCATAAATAAAGAGAAGAGCACTCATCTATTTGTGTATGTCTGTGCATATACACACATATGGGTGGCTGCCCTGCAAATGACACAGCACAATACTGCACTGATGGGTACATTAGCTTTCAAAGTTTGCAGGAAGGTGCTTATGCTTTCCTCTGGTCAGGTTAGATGGTAGTTGGAGAATTCTATCTCTCGGAGGATTGCATTTATTTTGAGAAGGCTGTAACTAATGAACACACACTCAGCAGAGAGTTACCAGGGCACCAGGGGCTGTAAACCCAGGTCCCATGAGGAACTGCTGAAGGGATTGGGCTTATTTGCTTGAACAAGAAAAGACCCAGGGTGCAGGTGTGCTGTCTTCACACATTTTAAGGGCAAACATGAGAGGAGCAGCCGCCCTGCAGATCATCGTGTTCAGGCGTGCACCAGCTAGGGAAACCAAGAGGCCCCAGACAGCACAGCAGGGGTCCAGGGCATGAGCTCTCCTGTAGAAAAGGTGTCCACGCATGCAGAGGACCGTTTAATGGTGCTGCTTGATAAGGATTTTAGATGGATAGGTGTGTGGGGGGGGTGGATTTTAAAGATACAATTTCCTTGTCTGTCTCTGACATTATTCCTTAGCAGACATACCATTATTGTAATAGATGTCCTTTTTTCCTTGATAATTTTAATATTTCCTCTTTATCTGCCATTTATACATGTTTCTAGTTCTGGTTTTATTGTATTTATCCTGACTGGAGTCAAGAGAGCTTTTAGGTGTATGAGATGAGTTTATAACCTTTTGTTTGTTTGTTTGTTACCAGGGATTGAACTCAGGGGCACTCAACCACTAAGCCACATCCTAGACCTATTTTGTATTTTATTTAGAGACAGGGTCTCACAGAATTGAGTTTAATGTTAGAAACTTTCTAGATGTTATTTTTTTTTTCAAATACCCTTATCTGTCATAATTTCTTCCTGTCTCTTTTCTCCTTCTGAGACTTCAACAGCATGTCTGCTAGGCTGCTTGCTATTTTCCCACTAGCTCTTTCTTTCCTTCCTTCCTTTCTCCCTCTCTTCCTTGTTCCAGTATTATTTTCTTCCTCCTGTTATTCAGCTTCAGTGATTTACTACTGTCACCTTTTTAAAGAGCCATCTACCTTTCCTTCTGCAGCATCAGACCTGTCACATCGACTGTTCTCCCATCGACTTTTTTTGTTTCAGAATTTCTATTTGGTCACTTTTTGTACTTGGCACATCTCTATCTGGATGCTGTATATAGTCACTCATTATATTCATTTTCTCTTTCAAATCCTTGAATACATTTGCACTAGCTTTGTAAAGTCCTCTTGTACTAATTCTGGGGGGGAGGGATTGTTTTGTTTTGTCTTTGTTTTTTGCAGTGCTGGGGATTGAACCCAGGGCCTTGTGCTTGCAGGGCAAGCACTCTACCTGAGCTACATCCCCAGCCCCCCTCTTGTACTAATTATAAGTTCTCTGTTGGTGCCAGGTTTATTCCATTGCTTGCTCTGCCTTCTAGGGATGGATGTCATTTTCACATTTCCCTCACTCCTTTCGATTTTGTATTGTAGATGCTACATTGTGAAGAGTATGTTGTACTGTGCTGTTTTGCTCTGGAAGGTAGTCTACTAACAATAGACCAAATTATTTATGCCAAGGCTTGGCTCCACTCTCTGATAAGACAGGTCCAGAGTAGCCTCACTCTGACTCAGTGCTACTCAGTAGAAATTTCTGTGATGACAGAAATGATTTATATCTTCACTTCTTCTATCACACGTCCACTAACCACATATTACTATGTAGCATTTACAATCTGCCTATTGTGACTGAATAACTGCATTTTATTTTTTATTTTAATTAATTTAAAGTTAAAAAGCCACCTGTGGTTAGAGGTTACCATATTGGATAGGACAGTTCTTTGAGTAGGCCTACTCCTTAGGCTGACCTTTGTGAGTCTCAAACAAAGGTTTGAGATGCCCAGTACAATTCTTATCTCTGGCCAGACTGCATTTTAACATCTCAAAGCATTGCATGGCCCCCTACACCCCACTGACCTCACTATCCCCTGTGGTTATTCTCTGTGCAGTCCTTTGGACTCTCTCCACATGAACTTAGTATTCAGCATTCACCCAAAGATTAAAGGGGACCCCTATGTGATGTTTGGAGCTTTTTCTCTGCATAGCCCCCTCTTCTCAGTCCTGTCCCCCAAATTCTTGCAACTTTGAAATCCCTGAGCTCTACTGTGTTAGCTTTTTGTCACTGTGACATGAACAATATAGAGAAGGAAAAATGGATTTTGACTCACCATTGACAGATTCAGTCCATGGCTGGCCAACTCCAATGCCTTGGGCCAGAGGTGAGGCAGGACATGATGCTTTAGCCAAGGAAAGCCACACACCTCAAGGCAACCAGGAGGCAGAGAGAATGAATAAGGAACCAGGGACAAAATGTGTACCACATAAGTACAGCCCCAGTGACCCCCTTCCTCCAGTCCCCCTACCTGCCTAGAGTTACACCCAGTACAGAAGTCCTTCCAAATTATTAACCCTCCAAATGGATTACTCCACTGCTTAGGCCCCAGCTCTGGTCCTCAGACCATCTCACCCCTGAACATTTCTGCACTGTCTCACATGAGTTTTGGGGGATACCTCATACCCAAACCATCACATTCAGTCTGTTTTCTCTGTTCTATGACATCCGTTGCTCTTTATTTAAGCTCTATTCCTAGTGCTGTGTTATAGAAACTGATCCAGTTAAGAAGGGAGAGTGAAGTAGATCTCATTTCATGTGTTTCCTTCCACTGTAAGGACCACAGCCAGGTCTGGTTGCTTTACACATTTTTGTCCATTTTTATTAATGTTTGTGAGAGTAAGCACTCAAACTCATTACTCTTTCATGACCTGATCCAGAAAGAAGAAAGATTGCTTTCTTTTCTATTTAGGTTTGATGTATTATTATGCAAAGCTTTCACAGGACTGCAAAATTAAAACTATACAAAAATATACAAGCACATGAATATCACTCTCCCGTGCTCTCTCTTCTATTCTCTTCCAACCCTAGATCAGAACATGTTATTAGCTTAAGGTGGACACTGTGTGGGTGCAGGCTTGTGCATCAGTGCCCCCACTTTCTTGTGCAAAAGGAAACCTACTAGAAGTGCTTGTCTGCACACTGCTATGTTATTTAAAAGTAGATCTTGTGCCTGACTCTTTCCCTGTTATTGCGGCACAGCATTCGACTTTATGAATATGCCATATTTTATTCAACCAATCTCCTTTTGATTGACATTTCAATAATTTCCAATTTTGTGTTATTACAAATAATGCCTGGTACATTAGTCATTGCCAGTGTTGTATTACTGAGAAAGATCCCAAGAAAGGGTATTTTTGAGTCAAAGGGGAAATTTCTTCATTTCACTTCCTTATTTCTCTACAATTCTACCTTACACACTCTGAATAAATATTATTTACAATTTCCTAACAGATTATCCTTCTCTGTTGGCAATGCTTAATTCCCTCACGTAAAGTTTTCATTCTTCATCCTTTTCCCAGTATGACTTCATTGAATTTATTGACCTTATTCCTCATGGTCTCCTTTTTGACATAATTTGATTATTGAGACATTGCCAAACCTCCAGCTGTCCCCCGACACACACACATGAGATGTGTTCCTATATTTTCCTGTCCTCTCTTATTTATTTCTACCCACACTGCAGAGCTTACTGTCTTTCTACTCAACTTTTTCCTTCTAAAATGTCATTTCCTGAAACAGCACCTTCTTATCCCCTTTTCCCTAAGTTTGAGATACTGCCTAACAAACACAGATATGCCACAAGACTTTGATTCATGAATGCCATTTATGACCCTAAGGCTGCTGTGAACACTGAAGTATTTCTTCTAAATGTTATTTCTGCATTGCCTCCCCCAGGGATATTTTGAGTTCTCTTTTCTGGGAAATGAATGCTTTATTTTCAATGCTTTGATCTTCTAGTTGCAAATAAAATAATTTTCACAATGATGAATGCGTAGTGGCCAAGCGTCTCCTACCTGTGAATTCATAAGAAGAAACTGGTGAACTTGAGAATCTATATTCATTTCCAAAGGCCAAAGTTAGAGGAAAAAGAACATAGAAAAGTATGTGCCGAGAAACAAATTCATGTCGAGAGGGTCTCTGTGCTGTAGAGAGTAAATAAATGCATCAATCGGGTGAAAGGTCATGCTAAAAGAGAAATAACACAATAATAGGAAATAAGAAATAGTAGGATGAGCAATGGAAATGAGAAGCAGCCATATGGGTAGGGGAAGGAGGAAATCGATTCCTGCAAGCACAATTAGTGAGGTGTACTATTTCTAGTCTAATTACATTGAATAGTGATAAACAGCATCATCAATAAGTTATTCAAAATAGGACAACCTCAACTCTTTCCTAGAGGCACAAGAAAGAAGGGAAGGATTATTTATCCACACCCTTCATCCACATTGATCTGTTTAGATGGTGAAAGGACATGACCAAGTGGAGGTAATGGTCAGTCTGGTAAATATCTCCTACGTAGCTTGTAAAAGCCACGTTAGTGATGACAGAATTACTTAGCAATTAAAAGAAAATCAGGAAGACTGGAAATTCCCTCTGCTGTGGAAGTCTGGAGTTTATTCTGTGGAATCTAAAACTGTAACCATTAGGGTCACATAGACATGAACCCAATAACTTCATAGCGCCACATAAATACAGAGCAAAATTATAATGTGCTATTTAGAAAGAAACCTGTTTTTCTACCTAATGGAAACAGCTTTAAGGCACCGAAGGCTGAGTGACAAGACAAAGATCTCACATCAGACACATACTATTGTATCCTGCTGATTCTCAAATTAAAGCCAAACAAAGGAATTTAACAAGCTCAAAAAGACCCACAATCAAAGGAGCCCCTTCTGTGAGTTGAAAAATAAACTGTAATTGCTGTTTGTCTTAAACTTGTTTTGAAGGGTACTTGTGAAGTCTTTCCAGGGAGGAAAATAATGTAAATTTCCTTGCACATGCAATTTTGTTGGCTGCTTCCGTATTATATGGAAGTGTTCGTCATAAATTTTATGCATCATTTAATAACATTTTGGTATTTGTGATTTTTACTTAACCCCCAACTGTGTTGTTGCAAAGCTTGTAAGTTATTGTGATTTAAAGACACAGGTGACAACATGCGCTGTGTACCTGGAGGGAAAACATTTTTTAGTACTGGGCACATGGCAATTTATTCCCACCAGCATCTAGACAGCAAATCAAGATAAATTGTTTATTTTATAGATCTATTAAGGTACCATTTCTCCAAGTATTTGCTGAGACTTCACTGGTAAGAGGAAAATCCTTGGCTGTATCCTGTGCCTTCTTCACCACACCCAACTCCTTCTGGCACAATCTGACTCACCCACACCACACCGCACTCCATTCTGGGTTCAGGTCCCATTAATTGGTAGATAGTACATTGGTGCACAGTTTATCCTTCCCTCACACTGCTAGGCTTTCTGGGATGTTCTATATATTTATAGTGACCCACTGCCTAAGAAGAGCCTGCCTTGGGGAGCAGCTACCCCTCCTGCTGGGCCCCAGAAAGAGAGGCAGGAGAGGAGGCCTGAACCCAGAGGGCTTGTGAACTGCCACGTTCAGAGGGGTTTGTAGGCAGAATATCTACCTGTAACCATGACATATTCTCAGGGTACTTGTAGTCTACTCCCAAATAAAAGAATTCGCAATTAAGATAATTACATTGAGCAACTAATTCCTAGTGCATTTTCCTAACATTAGCAGTACAGTTTTGAAGCTCTTTCATGCCACTTGTATGAAATGAACTTCTGGTCTCCAAAATCTATTGAGTTACCGTCTTATATTTGAAAAAAGAAGAAAGAAAGAACCAAGCAAAAATGAATGGAAAAGTAAAAATCTAACATTTTTTTCTAGGAAACCATTGGCATCATATAAATCACAAGGGTGTCCTTGTGTTTGCACCTGAAAGCCCATTACACTGATGGTGAATAAGAGGACTGAGGGACAAGAGTTCATATTCATGACCATTAGAGTACTGTTATTGTGAAATAACAGAATTATCAGAACTTTTTTCTTGTCAGGCCTTTTGGTCATAGTGGTACATGTAGGAGAGGAAAGGCTTATTTGGGACTCAGAGTTTCAGGGGTCTCAGTTCATGGTTGGCTGACTCCATACTTGGGACCCAAGGTGAAGCAAAACATCATGGCAGGAAGGCCCGGCAGAGGCCAGCAGCTGAGGACATGGTAATCAGGAAGCAGAGAGAGAGATCTGCTCACCAGGGACACAATATAGGCTCCTCAGGCATGCCCCCAATGACCTATCTCCTCCAACCATACCCCACCTCTCTACAGTTAATACCTAGTTTATCCGTATCATTGGATTAATCCACTGATTAGGCTACAACTCTCATACTCTAGCCATTTTACCTATGAAAATTCTTGCATAGTCTAACACATGTGCTTTAGGGGAACCATAACATATCCTTCCTCTATCTCATAAGTTTGTTTCTGCAATCTTTACACTTGGTTAAAATTGTCTTTGTGTGTCCTGTCATTTTTCACTGGACTACAGACTCAGGAAAAAAATCTTCCTTTCATTTAAATTCTGCAACACAACCATGGCATATTGTAGCAGCCACTATTTGTTTTTGAGTGAGTTTTTTGAGCGTCAATTGAATTGTGGTACTTAGCATATGGTATTACAACTAAAAAATCGTCCAACTTTTTGTATCCTGTGATAAAGGTTGTTCTCACATACTCTGAATGGCTTGCAGTGTATATCACAGAACATAAAGAGGGCAAACTGCAGAGGATATAAACAAATCAAGTGACAAATAGTTAAAGCATACAATATGTTCTCTCAATTTTCTTGGTCCTCATGTTGGGTTGGTTTTTTTTTTTTTTTTGGAAGTGGGTTCTGGGGATTGAACTCAGGGGCACTTGACCACTGAGCCACATCCCCAGCTCTATTTTATATTTTATTTAGAGACAGGGTCTCACTGAGACTGAGTTGCTTAGTGCCTTGAAGTTGCTGAGGTTGACTTTGATCCTTCTGCCTCAGCCTCCTAAGCTGCTGGGATTACAGGCATGCTCTACCATGCTCAGCTCTCAATTAAGTATTCTTTTACTCCTTTCCTCCAGATTCTTCCAGAGAATTGCATCAAGATTATGTTCATGAAAGACAAAAAATAAATATTGAAATTGAAGAATACAGGCAAAAAACTAAAAGCATAAGATTTCATAAATGAAAAGAAAAATGAATAGCCATGACATACTCAGTCATGAAGTCAATGGGATGACCTTGTTATGTGGATTTGTTAATGCAGATAAAATCAAATTTACTTTCAAATGAAATAGATGAAAGCAATAACCATGACTAGCACTCCTAAAATGGAATCACCCAGAGGAGCACTGAGTCTATTTGTTAACACTGCAAATAGTAAGATAATCCATCATTCATTCTGATTGGGAACTCATGTACCTGGGTGTCCATTTCTCCAGATTTGGGAAAGGTTTTGCAACTATATTTTTAAAACTTTCCATTAAAAAAAATCTATTCTCCTTGTGAATCTCCCATAATTCAAACATTATTTCACTTGATGGCACTGGTGCTGTCTCAGGATTCACATAAGCTTCTTCACTCTTTTTCATTCTTTTTGTTTTGCTTTTTATTCTTTTACTAGATAACTTCAAATATTCAAGTTCACAAATGTTTTCTTCTGTTCCATAGAGTCAGTGGTTGATTCTACTGCATTTTTTATCTCATTCATTATATTCATCAGCTCTAGACTTTGTTTCATTTTTATGATTTCTGTTTTAAATTTCTAGTTTCCCTTCTGTATTGTTTCACTGATAACATCGAGTTTTCTATACGTGTTTTCTTGCAGCTCGCTGAGCTTTCTTGAAACAACTGTTTTGAAAATATTTGAAATATTTGAAAACAACTGTTTTGAAATATTTCAGTGAAAAATCATAAATTTTGGAGATCAGTTACTGGAAATGTGTTCTGTTCCTTTGGGAGCATTGTATCCTTGGTTTATTTGTTTGTTTATATAGTTCTTGCAGATTTTCATCGATGTCTGCACATTTTCCAGACCAATTACCTCTTCTAGACTTTAGGGACTGGTTTTGGTGGGGAGAGACCTTCACCTGATGGTGGATATGGTGCCACTGAGGCAGGGTGTGGTGACTCCAGCTCCAGAGAAGGCCCAGTGGAACTTTATCATCTGAGTTCAGAACTGGCATAAATTGCAGGGTACTCAATGGCCAAGACTGATCTTGGGTGGCAAGGTCTGCTCTCTTTTCTCCCATGCAGGATGTCATGGCCAAAGAATTCCTCCTGGTCCTGGGTCCTTGCAATGGTCATGGAACTGGTGTCTGATGCTCACTCACAGAGCTGGGACCTATAGCAGTGGTGGGTGTGGAGTGACAGTGGTTGTGGGATCTGGTATGCTTGGTGGCAGCAATGTGGCAGACTGTGGCAGCAATGCTCTAGTGGTTGAGGAACACGCACATATGGGACAACCTGAGAGCCCAGTCTGAGTCATGGGTGCACACAGAAAAGCTCCAGGGCTGGTGTCTGGGTACATATGGAATAGCTGTATCTCTGATGCTAGAGCCTGTGTGGGGTTGGGAGAGGAGGGTTCCCCTTAGCCCTAGAGCTATGTAATAGCAGATCCTCTGCAGGGTACAGTAGTGTATACCTTTCTAGGAAGACTTTGGTGGCAAGGGCTACTGGTAACCTCAGTAGTAAAATCACTGCTGTCTTCCATAGAACATGCCACTGGGGTGGGCACCATCAAAAATACTAGGAGCTACTGTGCTGAGAAAGCTGTAGTAGCCTGCAACTCTCATGGGAGCTGGTGAAGCTGCCAGAGTCCTTCCTCCACAGAGCAGGCCACTAGGGACTGCAGTGTCATCTGCTGCATGATTGTAACAGAGAGCCCTACTCTTTATCCCAACTCCTAGCCATACTCAGTGCCCCCTGCTAAGTTAGTCTCCACCATGAGCCTTTGTGCATGGACATCTTTCTTTCTGTTGCTCTGTTGTCCCACTCAGTGTAGGAAGCACTCTCTAATTTTCACCACTATTGACCAGGTTTCAAGGCTTCAGAACTTCATTTATGTACATGGAATCTATCACACACTCTCGTGTGTGTGTGTGTGTGTGTGTGTGTGTGTTTCATTCACAATGTTTTTGAGATCCATCTGTGCTGTTCCATGTACCATTAATATGCTGCTTTTTATACTTGAATAGCATTTAATTGCACTAATGTACCAATAAATAGTTCATTTGTTCTTCAGTTCATGGACATTTCCAATGTGAAGTTACTATAAATAAGACTATTATGAATATTTATGTATGAATTCTTTGTGGACATACATCTTCATTTATTTTGGTACACATGTCTAGGAGAGAGTTGCTGATACTTAAGTGAGTGTATTTTAATTTTCTTCTGACAAACAGTTTCCCATGGTAGTTGCACCATTTTACGTGGACATTTACATTACGTAACATCAAGTTTCAGCTGATCAACATCTCCCATATTTTGTATTTTCCTAATTCTGGACATCATAATATGTACAAATTAGTGCTTTCTCATGGCTGAATTTGCATTTCCTGATTATTTTGATTTGAATGCATGTTTTATGTGTTTATTGGCCATTCCATTATCTTCTTCTGGAAAATATCTGCTCAAGACTTTGCAAATCTTCTTATTGGACTGTTCGTAGGAGCTTGAAATACACTCCAGATTCAGTTTCTATGTCACATAAATTTTATTTTGGCTGTTTCTCCTCATTCTGGGAGATGCCTAACAATTTTCTTAATGGGGTCTCTGATGAGCAGAATCCTTTGATTCTGATGATAGCCAGTTTACATTTGTTTCATGATTTGTATGTTTTGTCTCCTCTCTAATAAAGCTTTTCTTACCCCAAGGTCAAAGCACAAATTTCTATGCTTTCTTTAGGAAACTTTGAGTTGTAATTTTTACATTTAGATCTGTGATCAACTTGAATAATTTTCTCTGTATTGACTGGATTCGATTTTTTTCATATGTTCTTCTGTTTCTGTTCATATGTTTTTCATGTTCTTCTGTTCTAGCACATTTTGTAAAAATATGTCCTGTTCCCAAATGGCTTACCAATGTTATTGACAATCAATTGACAATATAGGTATAAGTTTACACCTGAATCATCTGTTTTATGAATCTATTTGTCTATCTTCATGCAAATTCTACACCATTTGATTACTATAGTTTTAAAGTAAATTAGATTATTTTAATGCTCCAACTTTTTTTTCAAAATTGTTTGGATATATTAGATTCTTTGCATTTCCATATAAATTTTAGAATGATCTTGTTAATTTCCTAAGAGATTTTTACTGAGAATTTGATTGAAATGGCATTGAATTTGTGTTTCAATAACATTGAGTCTATTGAAAATGTATCTTTCCATTTACTTAGATCATCTTCAATTAATCTCAGCAATATTTTGTAGTTGTCCATGTACAGATCTTAAACAAGTTATATTAAATTCATTTCCAGATATTAGATTTTTTGAGGCTATTGAGAATGGTATTTTGCTTCATTTTCAAGTTATTTATTACTAGGAAATATGATTGAGCTTTGTATTTTTAACCTTGTATCCCATGGTCTTGCTAAACATTAGATGCTTTTGTAAAATCTATAATTGTGATAAGGCTGAATAATGGACCCTAAAGATATCAGATCCTATTCTTGGAAGCTATTAATGTTATTTTATATGGCAAAAAAAAAAAAAAATCCACAAAGGGATATTGTGGTGGATACACTTAAGTTAAAGGGGATTATTCTATAGTCTCCTAAATACAATCACTTGTACTTATATAAGAGGGAAGTGGAGGGAGATGATGAAGAGCCAGAGGATAAGGCTACATGAAGACAGAGGAGAGAGATTTAAAGAAATTGGCTTTGAAGACTGGAGGAATGCGGCTACAAGCCAAGGAATGTTGGCAGCTACCAGAAGCAAGAAGAGGCAAGGAATGGACTTCCTGGGACCTCTAGAGGGAGCTCAGTCCTGCTAGCACCTTGATTTAGGCCCAGTAAAACCAATATCAGACTTGTGGCTCCAGAATTGTGAGACTGCAAAAGTCTCTTGTTCTATGACACCCAGCTTGTGGTAATTTGTTACAGCGCCACAGGACAGATTTTGAATACATTTTGTTAGCTTTATTACTTGATATGTGTTTTGTGCTATTGTACATAGCATTTTTATTCTCATTTTCTCTTGCTAATAATTAGAAAAGGAATTGATTTTACATTCCAAACTTGTATCTGTTCACCTTACAAATGCTAGTCGTTTTTATATATTTGTGTGTGTGTGTGTGTGTGTGTGCGCGCGTATCCCATAGGATTTTACAGGTACACATCATGGAATCTGCAAGTAAGAGTTCTACTTTCCCTTTTCAAATTCTATGCTGTTTCTTTCCTTTTCTTGTCTGCTATTCAGGAATTTCAGCACAATGTCTAATAGAAATGATGAGAGCACATGTCTGTCTTGGTCCTGTCCTTAGGGGAAAACAAGTTACATGTGTCAGTATAAATTTGACTTTTGTTTTCTTGAAGAACACTGGTTGTTCATCAGATTGGAGGAGTCCCTTTCAATCTCTAGTTTGCTGATAGGTTAGGTTTTTTTCTTTCATGGATGGATTTGAGTTTTGTCAAATGCTTTCTCCATTTATGATAGAATCATGTAGCATTTCTCCTTTACTGAATTAATGTGGTGAATTTCACTGACTTTTGAACATTAAATCAGTCTTACCCTGTGGGAACAAATTATTCTGGATCATGATGTGTACACGTGGTAGTTTTTAATTCACTGATAATTTCTAAGAACATTCACAGCTATGTTTAAGAGGAATATTGGCATATTGATGTGTAATTCTTAAGGTATATTGCATGTTTTGGCATCAGGATTATGATGACCTCATAAAATGGATTGGGAAGTATTTTTTTCCTTCTCTACTTTATGAAAGAGCTTGTGAAATATTGGCAATATTTCTTCCTAAAATACTTGCCAGAGTTCACAAGTGAAATTCTCTGGACCTGGAGTTCATATTAGGGATTTTTAGAATTTTGACTTTAATGTCTTTAATAGATACATAAGGACTATTTGGATCTTCTATTTTGTCTCCTTGTGAGATGCACATTTTCAAAGTCTTAGTCAATTTCATATAATGTATCCAAGTTATTGCATACAGTTGTTCATAAAATTCTCTTAGTGTCTTTTCAGCATCTGTTGTGATATCTGCAGGGTCTCTGGAGTGGTTTATCTCAGCTCTCCTGGGTGCCCAGCACTTGGCCAACCACCCATCTCCACTTTATAAGGGACACGGGGAAGAAATGGGGTGGTGCAGATGCACCCTGAGGCTGGGCCACTCAGTGTTCTAACTTATCAGCCCAGTTGTAGCCACTAAAGCTTGCTGAAGTTCCTACTGGCTTCTCCCTGCACCCATTTTGGTGTATCCCTCCCATCCCCTGACATGTGAGCAGCCATGCATGTCCTAGCTCCTAGGAGGATTCCCTCCCTGGGTTTCAGCTTATTTAGGCCATTTTCTGTCCTCAACTCTCTGAGAGGTATTATTTTTTTAATTATCACTACAACATATAGCTCATCTGCACTGCTCTTATTAGGTTAAAAGATAATGTCTTCTGTGACTCTCTACACCCTCATCAGAAAAGGAAGTTGCTCCAGTTAATTCTGATGCAAGTACCTTGCAGTCAACAATTGGGAAAGTCTCCGCTGAGTGCTCTGAATTGGGGCATAAAGAACACCTGGTCCCACTGGAGGGTAGGTTAAGACTTGAGTTTTAAAATTCCCCGCCCCCAAGCATATTCATCTGTCTTGTCAGAGATTTCTTGATGCTTAGAAAATTTCAACAAATGCATGTACTACTTTCATTATAAAGTACAATTGAAAATAACTACTTTGTCATAAAAATATTAGCCCTTACTTTTTCTTTTCCTTTAGAATGAAGCTCTAGAATTAGAAATATTCAATTTACCTCTTCAATAATAAAAAGTTTTCTTTTCATTCCATACCAGAACAAACTTTATTCCAGATGGTAATGCCTAAGCTAAGGAAATAGGGCTTTTAATGAATTTTAAAATTAAACCAGAGAGATGTGCTTTGACAGTTGGAACAGGAGAATATGACTCCAGATATGTACTTCTCCACTAAGAGTTTTTATTACTTATTTATAACTAGTATTTACCATGTCAAACTTTTCCACTTCCCAAAGCGAAAAGAAACTTTTCCTCCACCTTTGTGTGTCTGCATTGTCTGAATTCAGAAGAGACCCAGGCTTAACACCTTCCAAAGCATCTGTAAGGAAATCTCAGCACCAGCATCACCTCCCCCATCATTATGTTAAATGTTCTCGCCTATGAAGCTGTAGCTCTTGTTCTGTGTCTGGGTCACACTGCACAGTTTTGTTTGCACTCTTCTGTGATACAAGTCCTGATTGACAAACAGGGTCACTCAAGAGAGAGTCAGGCATCACCCTCAGGATCATGAGCAGGAAATCTTTGCCTGCATCTTATTGGAAGTAGCATGTTCTAGGACCTGATCCCCCAGTCTTTTGGTTCGCCAGCCTGGACTTTTAATACACCTGTAGGCACTTGCTGAGAACTAAGCACCCATGCCAACTAAAATGTACTCCAAAATGGCAATGTAATAAAAAGCTGATCAAAAGCAGAAGTTACCACTTTTTAACAACCAGAAGACTTTGATTCCTACTCAGGACCCCTAGCATTTCTGCCATTCCTGAAATTCATCACAACTTTGCTTTATGATCCTGTAGTGCTTGCAACAAAGTCAAGATGATTCCAGAGTACGTTTTATCTGAGCTCTGGGGAGGCACAACCCAACCATTGATGGACAACAGGGAACCCAAGTCGCTCACTTTGCACAGATACACTGTCTTTTATGAAGTGTTTTATAAAGTACTGCCACTTTTCCTTCCAACTCTAAACTCTGAGGGTATTGATCCCTCCATGTGACCATGATTTATTTTTTCTTTATCTGTAGAGAAATTGCTGGCACTAGTGAAATTATAATTAAGGGTTTTTTCATAGGTGCAGCACAAAACCACTGCTGCTCATATGGCAGAAGCTTCACAGGGTTCAAGGGGAAAATACACCTCTCCCTGCAGTTTTCACTCACTGATGAAGGCTCCAAGTCACAGGAGACCGGGGTTTCAATCATCTCATCTTCAGTGGCACTGACGTTCAGCTCATCCACAGCACTCACTTTCCTATAGCCAAGCTGACTCAGAGAACCCCAGGAACAGGCCACAGAGTCCATGCTCCCATACAACAGCCCAGACCATGGCAAAGGCATATAGCTAATATGGCCATCCCTTCCTCTCCTCACCCTCCCCACCTCGAGTTTTTGTTCCAATGGACCTTTTAGACCTTTCCCTATAACCAGCCTCAGTTGGAGCCATTTCAGTTCATTCAACATGTTGCAGTAACTTCCAAGTCATCCAATACCCCCAATTCTCAGAAGATCCGCCATATGCAAAACTGCATCTACTCTTTACCCATATTTTCCCCTGCAACTGTCAGGCTCCACATGTCAATAGAAATGAGGAGTGAAGCATTTTGCCCCCATTTACTCTCAAAGCTGATGCCAAGGCTCACCTATGTACAGTGCGGGACCCACAGTACCGCTGAGGATTTGCTCCAAAACAAAAGATGTATGCTGGAAGATGCCTTAGTGATACCACTTCTTGAAATTGTAATTGCAAATGCTTTTAAACAAAATTATCATGGAAGGGAAAAAGACAGAAAAAGAGGAAAACAAAAGGGAGAAAAATTCTATCTCATGAGAGATCTTGATTCACCCATTTCAGTTTGGAAATGAAGTCAAAATCATCACCATTTAGCTGAAAGCTTACACTATATGTCTAATTGCTATACAGCATAGGAATCAACTCACTGGTAAAAAGAATGGCCCAACTCTGCCTGATTGCTACTTTATTGAGTTAGAACATTCACTCATGGTCATTCCTACTCAGCCATCAGAGTTTGTTTGGTGAGCACTCAAACCATGCATTGCAGTCTGCGGGCAGGAAAGTAGCAAGAAACTGGAAGTAGCAAGAAACGTGAGAAATAGGCATGATCCTAACCTCAGGGTACCAGTCACATCAGAAGTTAATATCTCAGATCTAAATTGAAATAGAAAAAAAAAGTAAAATCTCAAAAAATGAAGTACAATTATAAACACACTCATCTGTGCACACACACCTTTGGCAGACTTCTACAATCTGAGATAAAGTCATTGGTTTGATGCAACCTGTAGGCAAAGGAAATTGGATGTCACCCAAATGATCACTGCAGGCAAGTTTCAGAACCATGGTTGTGTGGAGATTTTGCACTTGGAGAAGTTTCTATTTTCAGAATTCATTACATTTCAGTTGCAAGGACTGTTTATGCCAGTTTATAAAACCCATAGGCTGTAGTGGAATACTAAAGAGTAAAGCAAAGAAATGGCAGGGGTTTGAGTGAGTCTTTGTCTTTTTGGGTTCAGGTGAAAATCGTTGTGTGAACAGATAAAGAGAGCATGGAGGTGAGGGAGTGCAATTAGGAGGTGCCGAGCCCACAGAGAAGAACAGTGTGAAAATGTGAGAACCAGGAACGTGTCCATCAGACACACTAGATGAGTGGGAGTTGCCCCACGTCTCACATCTGTGAAAAATATTCCAACCTTGAAGTGCTGTGAATCCGTGGTGGAAGTCTTGTCAGGTTGCATCCCCTTTGTCATCCTACTCTAGAAACTAAATACAAGAATCGAGGCACTGCCAGGGCCATGCAGAGGAGGAGAGGGGAGGGCGGCAGGCCAGGGCAGGCCAGGGCAGCAGCACTGGTGCCCTGCTCTCAGCCCTGCTGATTCTTCTGATGCAATTGGTTCAATGTCCACAGCTCAAATAATCAGCAACTTGTAATTTGGATAAAAAACACCTGAACCACAGAAGGTGCCCAGGAATAGCACAAGAAGTTCTCCTAGGCCATTGACTCTGACTCACTCTCTGAATCTCCAGAACGAGTGTGAGCGTGTGTGTGTGTGTGTGTGTGTGTGTGTGTGAATATCACACACACGGATCTGTAGTTTATATATGTGTGTGTACACGTATTTCAATCAGCTTTCTTTTCATCTACTAATTCCTCTTGATTTCATTTAAGTACTAAAGACAGAAAGGAAAAGAGCTCACATTTAATTTTTCTTCTTCTCCTCACCATGTATCTTCACCAAGTTTGACTTGGTGAATGGCCACAAATCCTTTTCCTCCTGTCTTCTGCACACCACCAGCCCAGCTCAAGCCTGCCTTGCCTCTGAATGATGCCACAGCAGCCTCCTAACTGGCTTTCCTACCCCTAATGTTTTCTTCTTCTAATCCATCCTCTGCTCCACACACACATAACAGTAAAAGCTCCCATTTGCCTGGAGAAAGAGATCCGTCACAAAACCAAGCCATGCCACTTAATCATCACATCAGAAAGTAATGAATTCAGTCCTAGATCCCTGAGATGTTGTTGGTATATAATTTATGTCTTCTTTAAAAACCAAAATTTATTGCCTTATTTCCCTTTGATCACGGTAAACCATTTGCATTCGAGTTGCTAAATCAAGCACCATAAGCATTGGAAAGCAGTATTTCAGCTAAAATCAATTAGATTATTTCACTGGAAGGAAACTGTGCCTTACCTAACTGGTTGAGAGTTATTTGGATTTAATGATTGTTTTCTCTTTAAATTTATGTCTTATGCTGAAAAATTTTTTGGAACAAATTACAAGGTGGTTTATTGACAACCTTCAAAGTGTGGAAAATCATGCCGAGGCAAGGAGAACAACTTCTTCCTATAACATCCTGCCTTATAATGATAACCGTCCAACAGTCCTGGACAGATAACCAACACGGCAGTTTTACATCTTGCTCATTGGATGGCAGCGAGGTGTGGGCTTTTCCCCAATGACTGAATAATTTTCTTTCGTACCTTGATACTCTCAAAATTTAATGTATTACACCCTCAGAAAAAGTGATTCTCATTGATTTTGGTGTTAAAGAAAATGAAATGAGTCCTAAGAGGGAAGTAACCTAATAGATAAATTTTAGTTTTGTAAGAATCACAATGAAGAAGGAAAATATCCCTGCACCTGCTGGCAGAGAGCTAGAGAAGAAGAAAACTAACCAGCTCTGAAAAGAGGATGTTCATAGCCCTGTGTGACTGAGAAGACCTTTGACCGGCCATCCTGTGATGCTCTGTGCAGGACCTGTGCTGTCCTGCTCCAGACAGGACGTCCCAGGTCAGGGACGACCAGGACTGGGGAAGTGTTGTGGGTTGAAGGGGACTAGGGGATAGGATGACCACGTGCACTGTGGTGTCTTGAACTGGATTCCAGAGGAGAAGCAGGACATTAGGGGGAGAAAGGAGGGAAGTCTGCATGGAGACTACACTGAGTATTATTTCTCAGCTTCCATAGGTGCACCATGATAGAGAGAATGCCGCATTAAAGAACCCAGGTCCCACGTGCACAAAGAGGTGACAACAAATTCCACTCTTACATAGAATTCTAAAGCCCTTGTGAAAAAAAGAAAGTAGGTGGATGATTGAGAACACTCTGTACTATTCATGCAATTAATTCTTCTGTGAATCTAATAATATTTCAATATACAGAGTTTAAGAAGAGATTCGGTTGTGGGGACTGGTTGACATATTCTCTGAGAAGCAGCAATGTCCTGCCAAGATAACCTACGTATCTTTATGCCAAAACCAAAGCACCTGAGTTATATTTATGAAGTTTGGTGTTTTCATCAATGAATCTCAACACCTCCTCACACCCAAGGCATCAATTTCACATACAGTATATGTTTTAAATATCCCTTGCAGATGGGGTGCGTAAAATCGCCTGCCCCCTCCACTCTGTCCAGTGCTCTCAGCCAGCAGCATACCACTTCCTAGACAAGCAAACCCATACCCACATCCTCGGCCAAGGGCATGTCCTCAACCATGTCTTTCAAGTCAGGAGTTACCCCTGGGAGTCCTCGGGACCAAGAGCTCACCTGGACCCCTTGCACATTCTTGGAGCATGAACGATGCCCAGACGAACTAGCAAGGGAGGCATCCGCTGTCCCTTCAGCCACCTGTCCTTGACACACTGCTGCAGCCCATGGGAGCAAGCAGTACTCAGATGTCCCTCCAGACCCATCCCAAGTCTTTTTCTCTCCCCTCTGCTGGTGCATTGTGTTCAGGAAACAAAAGCACAAGTTCAGTGTTCAATAAATTCAGACTATTTCATTGTTATTAGCCACATGTCAACCGTAGCAAAGAAACTGCTGACAGGGACAGTGACAGGGGAAAGCAGCAAACCAGTAGATGGAGCACGTGCAGCCCAATCAATCCGGTTTGCTGCTGGTTGATTGGCGGGATGGGCGAGGTAGGCTTGTTGTGCTCGACTACCAGATCTTTGCCCCGTGGATTTGATCTAGTGTCATAAATAGGACAAATTGGTGGCCTCTGAAAATCTCTTCTCCCACAACACCTTCAAATGCAGAGTGACTGATCCCCAGTCTGACAGGTGGACCAGGCACCCTCCTGCCACGCTGCCACTGGCCATGACCTAGGCCTGAGTGCCCATCACCCTGTGGTCCCTCTTGTCAAGTCCTGCTTCCCTCATGCATCTTTGGCAATTCCCCCAATTGCTCCTATTCTTACTAAACTTCAATTTACTATATTCTTCTTCCTTCTAAACATACTGCAAGAAAACAGAGGGCAAATTTCTCTCATTTTTACCCAAAATGTGAGTTTTCCTGTGATCTCTTCACTTTGGTGCCATCTACTTTCCCCGCCATAATCCGCATGAGTCTTCTTGGCAGTTCTCTTTTAGCCCCAGGGTGAGTGGCTCAGCTTCGTCATCTCTACACCTGGAAGGATGTGCCTACCGGTGTTTGCTGAGCAGAGCCCTGGACCACAGCCCAAGCTGAACAGGGCAGTGGTGATTGGTGGGGGGAGGGGGTGTTCATAGTTTAAATTGAACTTAAGCCTTTGACTAAAGTTCAAAGCCTAACTTTTACCTTTCCATTAAATAGGTGTCGATCTCCATTTCAGAGTATTCAAATTCTAAGACCTACTTCCCTTGCTGCCATAAATACCATAAAATGATTGTAAATTTATTGCTTTACAAGAATAAATACATACTTGAAAACAACAAATTCTTCTGTTAAAAAAAAAAGGGAGAAAAACAGGAGTTGGAAAAAACTCCTATAACACAGAAAGCAGAGGAGATGTGGGTGATAGAGAAACCCGTCTGAAGAAACCACAGCATAAATGGACCAGCTAAGCTTGCTGCAGGAAGCACGAACCAGACAGGCTTTAGTCCCAGTGTGAAGTCACAGAAACCAACCTGGGTCCTGAGACCAAGTCAGAAAGGCCACTGGAAGAACTGCACTTGGAGCAGGGAATCAGCAGCGCCCTGCCTCTGCTCCGCTCGGCAAGGCAGTCGGCAGCCGTGCCTGCTACACAGCTCTATCACCTCCCGACCAATTTCTAAGAGACACCAGGTCCACCTGGAGGAGCAGGTGGCCTCCGTGTTGGTGATGAGACTACAGAGAAACCCATGCAGGCCTCCTGAAGAACCTCCCAGGTATGCGTGGTTCACAAGGCCTCAGCGCTGTCCCAGGAGAGTGGCCTGCAGCGCCCTGAGGCCAGATGCTCAGGAGGCCTGGAAAGCACCCAAGCAGAGGATGTGCCCACTGGATCCCTGCCACTGATGCCACGCCCTGCCCTTCCCCGAGTTCATTACAAGAACCTATACTCGATGATGGGTAAAAAGGATGACCAGGCAGAAGGAGAAACCCACCCAACACGCCAGTACTGGAGGAAGCCAATGCCTGCAGAGGAGGCCTCTAGGCTGAGAAAAAGGACAAAGAAAACCAAGCTCAGAGTTAATACAGAAGAAAACATTTTTAAAAACACTAATTGGCATTATCAGTTAGACCTAATGGTAATGGTAATCTCTCTCAAAATCAAAGAAAGCAAATATAAAGAAAATGATTCAGTATTTTTAGAAATCAAAAATATAATGGTTGAAATATATTAAAAATGCAAACATAATGAAACAAACTGAATAGCATGTTTAACTCAGATGAAGTTTAAACGAGGAGCTGAAAGATGAAAGATTATTCCACAATGCATTTGAAATAGAGAAATATGCATGGCTAAGATCTCTGCCTTTTGAATCTACAGAGGAGAATAGAGAGATATTGAAGGTTAAAAAAGAAAAAAGAGCATTCAGTTTTCACCAGGTAACAGCAGAAAACCTAGAAATTGCAAATTATACAACTCTTTGGCCAAAATCAATTTTGATTTGTCTTTAGAAAATGTCTTTTGATGGAGTCCCGGAAATGCCACCCCAAAGCATGCCATTTTGGCACTTTGAGGACACCAAACTGGGGGCACTCGGGAGCAGCAAACGGGGCAGCTGCTTTCTTTGAACTTCCCTTGTCCGACCCAAGTCTGGTGCTCCAAAAAGAAACAGACTTGTGTGAATCCTCCCCAGAATCCCATCAGGCATAGAAGGCCTGCCGGTGGGAGGGAAGATTGGGGATCTACACCACACTCAGAAAGTCTTGCCCCCTGGCTCACCTGGTCCCCCGAGGAACCAGCCACCTTTCCCCAAAGTCATCTGCTCTGCCCTGGTTGCCCGCACTCCACCCACTTGTGAAAAGGGCACCCAAGCTTCTGAATCTCATCAGCTTTTAGATATTTTCTTTTCAGACCGTGATCTCTGGTGCATGGAATAGCTCTGGATGTCTTTTCCTCCTATTGATCTGCCTTCAGTCAGCGTATTTCACAGATTCAATCATCAAACTGTTAGAGGTTAAAGATTTCCCTCCCTCCCTTTCCAAGAAGTGAATGAAAAACAAGTTGTTAAGTAGACCTCTAACCAGGTCCCAGTGTCTCTTTGTTGACTCTAATAACACACATAGACCCTTACTTCCATTCTGGCAGTTACTGATTTAAATAATAATTAAGTTAGAAAGGGGAACACGTGTTAGGCGTGTGTGCCCAGTTAGAGTTCAAGTTTTGAGCACCAATCCCCATCTGCACACTGCGGCACAAGGCCAGCTCCTGGGTCTTCAGCATCAGAACATCTGAGACTTCCTAGCAGTGGATGTTTGGTGAGGGCCACTACGTCGTGGATTCCCACCTCCAGTGCAATAGTGCATCTGCATCTTCCTCCAGGCCATTCTTGTGTGCTCTCAGTGCGAGCTGGGCCCCTCTTGTCAAAAGCTTGTCTATAACAGGGACTTATAACAGGGACTTAGATGCTGATATTTCTACAAAGCACTGACTCTTCACTTGGGGCTGCAGATGCCCAAAGGTAACTAAAAGCAAGACAGAAAGCTTGACACCTCTGCCTCCATCTTGTCCCAGGCTCCTCTGTTACCTTAAACTGTGGGTCAGACTCCTGCTTAGCTCTACACGCAGGCGTGTCAATCATTTAAGGAGTGTGCCTAAAACCCGGTAATACAACGTTGATTAGCCCTAAGTTTACCTAACCTATCCCCTCTCTCTTCAAGACTGAGGACACCAAGAGTAACTAAGGCATTTTCAGGGACATTCAACTGTCACTTTGTACAATGTCCTATTTCAGACCCTGGAATGGCACCTAGAAGTTGCTCCCCTAAACCTGGAGTCACCTTGGATTCCAGAAACATCAGAGTCTCAGAGACCAAGATGAGAGCACCACCCTCCATTGAGAAAAATCAAACTCTAACAGGTTGCCCTCCCAAAGAGGAGCAGTCATCTCGTGGGGACCAGATTGCCTTCCTGAGGAACTACAATTTCTCTGGAGCCACCTTGCTAAATCAGTCTGGGAAAATTATCAACCAGACCAGTCTGACCACGACTCACCAATTTGCATACCTCTTGCCCCCTGTTCCAGTTGTTCCTCTCTGTCAACCTAAACCTCACGTCAGTACCCCCAAAGACAGGGCTGGAAACACTGGTTCCCTTTTCTTCCCAGTCTGGCTATTCTGATAAATGCTCCTTTCCTGCTTTCCTACTTTTTCCTGTTGGTTTTGGGGGCAAGTGGCCAGACTCCCGGAGTCAAGTCTTTGGCCTAGAACCTCAGCAACGTCTTCTGTTCTGACACTCTAGAATGCGCCCTCAATCTTAGATTTGCAAGACACTAGCTTCTGGGTCTCCTCCTGTTTGATGACCATGCCTCAGTCTTTTCATACGCTTCTCTGGCTTTACCTTTCCTGAATTCCTAGGCACTGCCCAGAGTTCAATCTTCAGTTGATTTCCTCCATCTAGAAACTCCCATGGCATCAGTGAAAACCTCTAGATAAGGGACTATTAAGTCCATGTAATTATAAATACTCAACCATGATGAGCAATAGCTAAAGAAACACTGTCCTATGGGGAACTGAGTTCTGAGTTTTCTTTAATAATATTCATCTGTAGAAAAATGTTGTGGCTTCGGCTGTGACTTACACAAGAGCAGTGGAGTGTACCCTTGTGCTTAGTTGAAAGTCTGATAGTCACTGTAGTATGCTGATTTTACGTCCCGTGGGTATAATTATAGCAGCTCAATTCATGATAGCTAAACTATGGAACCAACCTAGGTGCCCTTCAACAGATGAAGGGATAAAGAAAATTTGGTGTATACACACACACACACACACACACACACACACACAATGGAATATTAGTTTTAAAGAAGAATGAAATTATGTCATTTGCTGGAAAATGGATGGAGTTGGAATGCTAAACAAAATAAGCCAAACCCAAAAAACCAAAGGCCAAATGTTTTCTCTGATATGCAGATGTTAATTCACAATGCGGGGTGGGTGGGAAGAATAAGAGTTACTTTATATTAGGTAGAGGGGAGTGAAGGGAGGGGAAGGGGTCTGGGAGTAGAAAGGATAGTAGAGTGAAACAGGCATTATTATCTCATGTACATGTATGATTGCATGACCAATGTGATCCTACAATATACACAATGAGAAAAATGAGAAATTATGCTCCATTAATGTATGATTTATCAAAATGTATAAATGCATTCTACTGTCATGTACAACTGATTAGAACAAATTTTCAAAGTCTGATAGTCTCAACACCATAGTTGTAACAACAGTTGGCAAAGAAGTTAATAAATATCCTGTTGCTATTTTACAAAATCTCACACATCTTGGTCTAATAACACATAGTTTTCCAACACTATCAAAGTACATGAATCTATTTTATATTCTTCTTGATGATCTGTATTTTGTTCTTATTTTAGAAATCCACCAAAAGTAGATTTGGGATATTAATATAGATTTTAAATCTGTATTAGAAAAAAAAATCAAATAATTTCCAACTTCAACCATCTGTTATGTGAATCTGTCGATCTCTGACTTCATAAACAAAAGCAATATTTTAAAATGAAATTAAAGCATAACTCAATAACAAACACTCCAAATCCTATGACTCCTAACTGATATAACACAGTCAGTGAATTATGGAAGTATTCCTAGGCCCTCTGCCCACCTCTGCGTATTTACCAAATTGGTTTGAAAGGATGTGTCATTTCTTACATTTTTGACAGTAATGGTTGCTTCTAATATATCTTTATCCCTCAGCACCTAGCACAGTAGTATAAATAAAATAAATAAGTTTCTGACACCTCACATGTCAAAGAAATTTAATAAATGTTGGGAATAAAAATGGAATGGAATGACGCCAAGGACTTGGGAAAGCAAAGAAACATAGTTCGTGAGTTCAACTATATGTGGCTACGCTCCAGCCTGGCCACTTTGGGGCAGCTTCTTACATTCCTCAACTGTAAAAAGAGATCAGTGGCAATTTTCATACCCTAGAGCTAACACGAAGTGAATAAAGCAAGATTAGGTAGTATAAAACCAAATCAGGTGGCATTACCACAAACCCAACATGGAATAATTTTCCCCCTGGCTAAAATGATGATTAAGACCATCAGCAATCATTTTCAATAATCAATAATAAGAAACATAATAAAGTCATTGGCATAAGTTCTTTTGGAAAACTCAAAGGACTAAGCACAAGCAAAGAATCTTGCCTTTCTAGAACAAGGTAAACCACATGCCCACCATCTTTCCTACTAAAGACAGCTACCCAATGGATGTATTTCAACAAATATCCTTTTAGGGCCATGGTTGAGCTTCCAAGAACATAAGAAGACAAAACTCAAGGGCCCAAAATAAAGAAGGAGCTGAGTAGAGAGCAGTGGATAAGCTCTGAAGCTTTACTGTCCTGAGATCACTGACACCACCAGAAGTGCAGTGGATCTGACCACCATGCAACCACTTGAGAGCAAAGACAAAATCTTGGGCACACAAAAAGTTAGGCATTGGAAATCCATACAAAGACTGGACTGTCAGATACTACAGTAAGAGGAAAACTGCTTCTTACCTGTGATGATGGCAAGAAACTGCTCTCTGGAATCTCTGGATGGAGAAAATAAAATAAACATCACCACAAAGAATCAACTATGTTTCAGGATGTAAATCAAATCTCAGCAAACTTCAAAGAATTAGTGTCTAATAGTTCATCTTGTCAGGCCAAAGGTATTTAAATGGAAATTAACAATATAAAATTAAAAACAAATCACAAAAATAGAAATATTCAAATAAATAACTTACGAATTGAAGAAGAAATTGGCATGACAACTAAAATACACTTTTTTGTCATGAAAGGTGAATGTACTTGTGTGTCTCTTGAAAATTAATCTGCTATTTGTGGCCTCACTGGCCTTATTGTGTCATACTGGAATATAGGATCTTAGAATGACCTCATGAGAATATATTGCATATATTACCTTGATCTTTTCCTTTTAATTTAGAACATTTATAAAATGACATTGATGGAGGTGAAAATATTAAAACACAATATAAAAATGCAATCATTCTACATTTGCAAAAGCCTGGTACATGGTAGGTCTTGGACAATGGTTAGGCATTTTCATTAAATGTAATGAGATATCGTGGCAATGAGTAAACAGGATCCTTAGTAACTTATTGTCCTTTCATCAAGAATGATGTCTTGAAACTAGTCCTTTCCACAGCAAGCCATAAACCACCTGTAAGTTTACACTTAAAAAAATAACAGAACCCTTCAAATCGAGAAAAGAAAGATGGAGCAGTATGTCAGGCAAACAATGGAATGTCTCCAGGGACACCAAGCAACCTTGGTAATCCATGATTCCTTCCAAGAGTGAAGAAAACAACCCTGCAGAACGGCTTCTCCTGACCAAAAGTGGTCTTTCTGCCATGATGGAAGACAGTATGTGGACCTCAAAACCTCAAAACAGAGGTGCCCTGAGGTCCAGCAATCCCACCTAGAGGCACAGATCCAAAAGAACTGAAATGGGTATGTGTGCACCCACGTGCACAGCTGCACTGGTCACAACACCGAGGAGTGGAAGCAAACCACACATGCATCAAGGGACAAGGGGCTAAGCAGAATGGGACATGCATACAAGAGAACACTATCCAGGCTTAAAGAGGAAGCGAATTCCTTCAATCAAAATAGAAGAAAGATCTGTGGAACAGATGCAGAGGACTGACCGGGCGGGAAGAGGGATGAGACAAGGAAAGAACGGTGAATGAATCTGACCTCACTTTCCTATGCACGTATGCGAATTCCCCACAGTGAATCTCACCACCATGTATATCCTCATGACACTAATTAACCAAAAAAAAAAAACAAAAAAAAAAAAACCTCTAAGAGCGGAAAGATCAGTAGAGAGAGGGAAAGGAACAGGAAGAGGGAGGTGGGTAAAAAAAGGGTGGCACTGGGGCCTGAATTACAGCAAAATATATTCCACGCCTTTATAGTTATGTGGAAATGGGATCATGTGAAGTGAAAAAAACAGTCACTAAAGGACAACTACCATGTGATTCTGCTTACATGAACAGTCACAATCACAGAGACACAAAGAACAGTGGCCAGGAGCTGGGCAGAGTGGAAGGAGTTATTCTGTACTGGGTGCAGAATTCAGTTTGCAAGAGGAGAAAAGTTCTAGAGATGGGCATTGATGGTGGCCACCCAAGGTCAGTGTGCTTAGTGCCACTAAACTGTACACTGAAAGTGTTTTAAAGGGTAAATTTTACCTTGTGTCTATTTTGCCCAATTAAAACAAAAGAAATTGCCATCCACCCAGGTTCCTCTGGAGCCTACTAATTTTTGCCCTGAGCTGAGGGGAAGATGAGGCGCCATTTACTTTTGCTAGCACTATTTCTCTTCCTCCCACATTGCATTTCCCTTCCACTGTTTAAAGTGAACACATCTTTCATGAATACGTAATGAATAATGAAACCTGGCAGGAAGGCTGACAAGACAGCCTGTCAGAACAGAGCATGACTTGGGGATAGACCCCTCTCCAGCCAGGACGAGGCCGGCCTTCCAGTGCTGGGAGTGTGTGCTCGGTGGGCCCAGTAGGCTGCATCCCACTAGGACAGGGGCTTCCCTGCAGGGAAAGTGCTTCCATCCCAGGTGCCCTAGCCATATAGATTGGCATTGTGTCACTCAATTTTATAACTGAACTCTTGGTTTTCATGAGAAGAGAAAGGAAGAACATTTTCATTAGTATGATTTTCCTAATCTTGATTCATACTCTTGAATTTAACGGGACTTGAAAACTTGCTCAGAAATCTGTAGAGGCTACTTGAACATCTCCAGCTAATACATTCTGGCTACTAATCTCATTGTCAGCCACTCCGAATTAAGCAAGGAGAGAAGCCACGAGGCTGCGCCTTGACAGTCGATGAGAAAAGGACTCCAGGGAAGCTGGCATGTTACCGACTGCAGTGACTACGTTAAACGCACGCTCATTTATCCAAAGCAATCATCCTTGAAAGCCTCTAGCCCTCCCATAGACACACCAAGAAAAGAGCCTCTAGTTCCCCAAAACAAGAGCAGTCAGCTTCCTGGAGAAAAGAACTACATGTTGCTGATTTTTAGTTTCTCCAAGCATGGAGTTCTGTGTTCACCAATTATTCAAAGTGCTCAAGTATTTATTGAGCTCTTAATATATTGCAGACACTCTTTTAGACACTGGGGGCTCACGTGTGAATAAAGCAATGTCCTATTTGCCTGGAAATTGCATTCTGATCCTGGACATGCGCTGTGCTCAATAAACCAGATTTATGGAAAGGAGAAAATGGTAATGGCTGCCTGAACTTCCGCATGATCCAGGCTCCACGCGAAGAGGACTCTGCTGCTGGGAGGGACTTCCCAGATCCACTGCATTTCTTTACATTTGCCACAGCACTTAATCCTCACCCTAAGATCCTTAAACATGATGCTGGGAAAACAGAAGCAATCTAGGAGCTCCTATAGACACAGACCCTTTCAGACACCGTGCCCAGGAACATGGCCCCTCAGGGCGCCACTCTACGCTACTTTTTAAAGAGAGAAATACTGTACCTTTGTTTTGATGCAGGTCCTTGTTCATCTGCAGATAACTCAGTCCCACGCTGCTTTGCTTTGCTTTCTTTGTTTATTAGTGCATAATAGTGGAAAATGAAGAGTTTCTTTTCAGGGCCTCACAATGCTAGGTGAGCACTAAGCCACACCCTCAGCCCTCCAGCTCCTCACTTCATTTTGTGATTTATTTATCTTTTTATTTTTGCAGACTGCATTTTGATTCATTGCACACAATTGACGTACAACTTTTCATTTCTCTGGTTGTTCACGATGTAGATTCATACCATTCGTGTAATCACACATGTACATAGGGTAATGATGTCTGTCTCAGTCCACCATCTTTCATACCCCTGCCTCTACCCCTCTCATTTCCCTCTACATCTCATTTCCTTCTATGTAATCCAAAGTTCCTCCATTCGTCTCTTACCCTTCACCCTCATATGTATCATCATCCACTTATCAGGGAAAACATCCAGCATTTGGTTTTTTTGGGTTTAGCTTATTTTACTTAGCATGATATTCTCCAATTCCATCCATTTATCTGCTCCTCACTCTTGAGGTGACATTCTGTCTGTCTGTCTGCCAAGATCTCCCCAACCTGTGCAGTCCTTCCCTGAACACCCCATCTCAGCTCTTCACTAAATCCCACTGACATATATTACTTGTATTTCCTGAGAGTTTGACTGTGACGTTTCCTCCAAGAGTTTCTTGGGAGAAAATACTTAAGAAAAATATTCTCTATCATGTTCAAATTCATAAAGTAGAGATTATGAATACCTGAATAGCCATTTCCAGAATTACACTGTCACTCTACCATTAAAATCAATTTGTGCTTATTTCAGGAACAGGGTAACATCACCTCTATTTGTAAAAGCTTATTAAAAATACATTTCCATGAGAGATGGCTTCCAATAGTGACAAGCCTTTGAGGAAGATCTGAATTTGCCTGAGGATTTTCAGCACAAGTGGGGTTTTCACAGGTGGAAATTATTGAAGAAGGCATGCCAGGGTGAGGCAGTCATTGCATAAATATTTTAGGGATCTGCCTGCTGGTTACTGAAGGCAGCATGCAAGGGTGTCAGGCTAGTTCAAAACTGTAAGGAGACCAGGCTTTTCACCTCAACCAAGATAACAATTCTGTCAGATCTCTTGCCAGGAGAAGAAGTACTTATTTTCTGCCAAGAGAAAAGTGATTTATTTTCTCCTTCTTTTACTTTCTTTCTTCTCTTCTTGATTATAGAAAATTTTAAAAACAGTTTTTAAAGTAATGTCCAAATAGCTTTTGCAATCCGAGGTATCAAGGAGAAAGATGAATTGGCGCCTGACGGCACTGACTTCCTAACGAAGTAAGTACTTACAAGGCTTTTCCCCTGTTCAGATATACAGACATCCTGTCTTCAGACCTAAGCACATGTCAAAGTCACCTTTTAATTCCCAGCTTGAAACTTACCTCCGTTGCAAATTATTTTGTCCTATTTCAGAATCAGTTGTCACCTTTGTACCCTCAGATCACTTCAATCCTTTTCACAGCTATTATCACACTGCCTGGTAAGAGGTTTCCTGTCCTTTTTTCCACTAAAGTTGAATGACTAAGCTTTGAACTTTTATAAGATTAGGGGCTTTACTTTTTCTTACATTATGCCTAATGTAGTGTCAGACATACAACAAGTACTTAATCAATGTTTGATGAATGAACAACAGACCTGATTATGGTAAGACTATGCAAGGTCCAGCTGAGCAGGGGGCACAGGTTCCTGATGGACCCTCTACAATGCCCCTGCATTTTCTCATTAATGAGGAAGTCGGTCTCTTCTGCTGTCTCAGCATCCTGTGCACAGATGACTGGATTTCTCCTACTGCATACATATTTAGTGGATGTTCTCTAGGATTGGAAAGAAATATAAAGAAATTTCACATTTTACTAGTGTTTCACCAGAATAAACCTTGTGGAGTTATTGCTAGTAATAATATCACCTGTAATATTTTGTTTGTTTACTCAGTTTGTGGCCCTGGGGATGAAGCTCAGGGTCTTGTGAATGTTGTCAAGCGCTCTTCCGATGACTTACATGCCCAGCATCACATGTTATTTTGATGCTATGCCTTTGATGTTGTGGGATGAAGCAAATAAACAATTCTATCAATGTTAAAAACAAGATTTTTATTTCAGAAAACAGATCCAATCTTGAAATCAAAAAATTGCCTTAGAATTCTATAATGTTACAATGAAATTACCAGGGCTGGGGTTGTGGCATGGTAGAGCACTTGCCTAGCAATGTGGGAGGCACTGGGTTTGATGCTCACGCCACATGTAGATAAATGAATAAAATAAAGGTCTGTCAACAACCAAAGAAAATGTTTTTTAAAAAAAGAAATTGGAAGTTATCAATATTCTGAGCTCATGGTTTAAAAAGTATCATCTTCCTGGCTCTGCTCCATGGGGGGACTATGCAGCGTCACCTGTCAGCTATGATCATGCCTGCACACAGCTGTGTCCCTAACACCAGGCACACCTTGCAGCACAAGCCCCCTGGATCAATGGCTGATTTCGCACCACAGGCAGGGAAAGCGGGTGGACTCAGATCCCTTCGGGGGTCATGGACAAGATTTCAGTACTGTGACACAAAGACAATGGACCAGCTTAAAGGTTGCAGCTGAAGAAGTTGAGAAAGAACAGTGGGGCCACGTAACCCACTGAATCTAAGAAAACCCAAGGGCCCAGGAGGATGTTCAGGAAAGCCAGGACCACCATGTCCTCACTGCTCAAGAGGCTATGAAGGCTGCTCCTCAATCTGAAGATCAGTCATGCAGGGAAAGAGGCAAGCAGGCATCCAGGAAGCAGTTCATTTCAGGACAGCCAATAGTTCCTATCGACCGAAAAATTCTAGTTAATAAATAACTAGACGAGTTCTGGTTAATAAATCCATGAGAAATGACACCATTCCTTGATACTCCTGATGAAATTATCGACAAAGGCAAGAACTGATGTTAAAACCACGGCGTGACTGGTTGGTGGGAAATGAGCCCAGAGCTCGATTGTAAAAGGAGGGCAAGGAAAAGACGCAGGGAGCAGCAGGTGGAATTCAGCTACTAATTGCACAGTTCACATTCATGATGAGGCCAGGGAAGACGATTCCACTAGCCATGGCTGAAATGAGGTGCTGCCGGTCTCATCAAGGTACTTAGATTTTAAAAAATTAGTTCCGTATCTCTTCTTATAAATGAATAATCACACCTGATTAGGAAAATCTTTCCCATGCAGTCCTCTTTGGGAGCCATAATCAATACTTGTTCCTATGAAAACCCGAAAGTAAAACCTGGACTTTTAATCTTCATTTTGATAACTGGTGGGAACCCAGTAGTGAGAGACCCTAGAAAAGATTTTTCAAGACCATGGAAGTGACAATGTTTATTGTCAATCATGTGAGGAAAAGCCCTGGAACTAACCAGCAAGGACTACTCTGCTGCTGAACGGTGTCTGCCCAGTAATGACTTAGAATGAATGAGATCTTCCCCGTACAGTCTTTGTGTACAAAATACAGTAAGACTAAGGAAAAAACTGAACTTTGCACAGGACTCTCAGGAAGGACCCTAGGAGAAAGTCCCTGCAGGGTTGGTGGGGACATGCTAACACAGGGGTTAAAAAAATTAGGAAAAACAGCTCCCCACTCCAGGAAGGTGTCCCTCAATCTCACTTTCTTGCTGCAGATGCTGTTTCTAGGGCCCGGAGGTGAGTCTTTCTCTTCTAATCCCCCGTACAAGAGGTAGACCCATGCATGAAGCAGATTATGACTCATGGCCGACCCCAACAAGAAGAGAAAAAGCAAATTAATACCTTAAAAAATATTAACCCGATTACAAAAATGTTCTATAAATTGCTCTCCAGAGGATTAGAAGCATTTAACATTAAGAAATCCTTTAAAATAACTTTAAAATCACCATGTATAGAATTCTATCACTCATGCCTTAATGAATATATTATCAGTTTAACATTTACATTTTACTTCTTATTGCCTAACCACACTTAATTCCATGCTGTCAAGGTATTATTAGTGACATTATCTCATCATGTCAGAGTTTTCGGGAAATTTCCCCTATGGTAATATCATTGAATTGCTTAGCATTAAGATTTTCTTATCATTATTCTTTAGTTAAGCTAATTTGAGTTAGTTGATTAGATGTGTCCTCAGGATAGAGAGAGACTGATTTTATGTCATGCTATTTCAATTAATTGTCCATTCTTCACAAATGGTAATTAGCAACTCTATCATTGGAAAAAAATCTCCAGTTCTAGTAGATGAATTCACATGTAGGTGACCTGGGAGATACCCAGGTCTATCTGAGTGCTGCCCACAGTGAATTATAAACAGGCCAAGAAGGTGCTGGATCTGTTTTCCTAGAGAGGATGCCAGGCATGCTCTGCTCATGGCTTAAACAGCTTCCAAGAGTTCAGGTCAGGTTTAAAGAATAAATGGCAGACCACAGTCTAGTGGAAGTCTGCCTCCCAGAAACAGACAGAGAGACACCCAAGTCCTGGCTGTCCCAAGCATCCCCACACCCACTCTGTGCTCTCCTTGGCTTTCTGATATTTCTGTTTTCTCCATCTACCTCTGCTTGGTTTTCTCTAAGAAAGGCAATACTCTTCTTTCTGTTCAAAGTCCTTAATCCACTCATTTTATCAAAGTTACACAATTACATAGGCCTTTAAAAGCAGAAGAGAAAAGCTTGTAATGTAGAACAATGTTCCTTGTGCTACCTCTTCTTGCTCTGGGTCCCCTGTGGCAACTACTTCTGCCCATCTGTGTCTGAAGACATGGTGATATCTCCCAACTCTAACTCAGGGTTATCAGCACAAAACCCACAGAAAAGTGGCAGGTGACAAAAATTTTGGAGTGGCCTATGCATAATTCACTGCATCCTTCAGAGAGTAGAGGACAGAACGTAGAGTTCAATAATTGTCTGTCATATTGTTAAAAATACTCTAAAACTGCCACGTACCCAACAGATCTGACCCGTGGACAGTGTTTTGGTTTTGGTATAAGGTGTGCCCCAAAAGCTCATGTGTGAGACAATTCAAGATGCTTTAGAGGTGAAATGGCTGGGTTATGAGAAACTTAACCCAACCAGTCCGTTAATCCTCTGATATGGATTCTCTGGTAACTATAGGCAGGTAGGTTGTGACTGGGGAGGTAGGTCACTGGGGGTGTGCCTTTGGGGTTTATATTTTGCCCTGGTAAGAAGAACTCATACTCTCTGCTTCCTATTACCATGTCCTGAGCTGCTTTCCTCCTCCACTCCCTTCCGCCATGATGTTCTGCCTCACCAAAGGCCCAGAGCTCTAGATTTTTTGATCTAGACTGAGACCTCTGCAACCATGAGCCAAAATAAACCTTTCCTCCCCAACACTGAAAAGTTGATTAAAAAAAAAAAAACAAAAAACTGACTAAGCCAGTCAGTTTGTAACCCTTGATTGAAATGACGAGCCACTATGGTAAAACCTGTGCTGCAAGATATCAAGACTCCCCTGTGAGAAAGCCAGGCTTTTCGGACTACACTAACACTTTCCCTTGCCGTGCCTCCTTCCAGATTGAGGCCATTAATTTTCTATATTAATTAAGCTTCTATTTCTTGGTCCATCAACTTATACCAGTGCTCTGTCACTCGTCATTAGGATCCAATTCCTGCCGCCTGGCCTCCACCCTCGCATCTTTCACTCTCTGTCAGCCAGCTTTTAGTCTTTAGGTTGAGGTTGACATTCTTTACACACATCTTATTGATTCTGTTTCCATCATAACGATTGCCATTGTATTTCCATCTGTACAATTTCCATTGTGCTAATCATGAAAATAACCTTTGCTTCCAAACCAGGTAGTATACTGGGATTATAATCCTCAGACCCATTCCAAAAGAATAATTCCCGTGTTCCCTGAAGGAAAGCAAGTCCAATGTGCAGGACAAAAAAATGATACTTCTGTCTGCCTACCACTTAACGCCACGCTTTAGTTTGCTTCCTATGAGGACAAGCATTTTTCTCCTGTCCATTTTTCCCCTACAGTTTCCGATCACCTTTCTCTTTTCTCATTACAGAAGGTACATGTTTCCTCCCTATCCACTAATGTGATTCAGACCGTGGTACTCCACAGCTTGGAATAAATCTTCTTCAGACAGAAGCTTTGGAACGAATGGCTTCCTCTCAGAAGTTAGACCATTTCTTTCTAGGCCTGAAGCATTTGTTACCCTCTTGTGCCTTGAAATGTCACCTGTATTCGACCCACTACTTCCAGTATTTACCAATTACAAATTCAGAATAACATATCACTTATAAGGTATGAATTTATAATAAATTGATACAAATTAATAAAGTCTATAAATATCAATTATTAGGTGATTCCTTTAGAAAGGATTAATATGAGGTGTTTTAGTCAGTTTTTTTGCTGCTGTGACCAAAGGATCTGACAAGAACAAAATAGAGGAGGGAAAGTTTATTTGGTGGTCATGATTTCAGAGGTCTCTACCCACAGATGCCCAGCTCCATAGCTCTGGGCCTGAGGTGAGTCAGAACATCATGGTGGAAGGGAGTGGAGGAGGAGAGCAGCTCAGGACAGGACAACAGGAAGCGGAGAGAGCTCTGCTTGCCAGGGACAAAATATGTTCTCCAAAGACATCCTCTAGTGACTCACCTCCCCCAGTCACATGCTACTGGCCTATTAATCCACAGCAGTGCATCGATGCATTGATTAGGTTAAGGCCCTCAGAAGTCAATCACTTCACCTCTAAGATTTCTTGCATTGTCTCACACGTGAGCTTTTGGGGGACACCTCATATCTAAATCGTAACAAAAGTTTAAGTTATCTAAATCTTTGTGCTTGCTTTTTGTGTTTAAAATGATTATTTTCCTGCTTTAAAATTTTAGGTCCTAAAAAAGTTTCCAAAGAATTTGACAGCATTTCTTTATATTGTCTTTGTTAAGCAAAGTCATGGGAGCCCAGTGTTTTGGACCCCAGAGGACCACACCAAACCTGAGTGGAGTCACTAGTGCAAGATGCTAGGAATCATGCCAAACTTTGAAAGAGGCCAGTTTTTAATAAAACAGGAGATTCCAGCCAATCTGAGTGAGGGTGGAGAAGGAAGACGGGTGTTTTAACCATATCAGAAAAGCAACTTTAAGGGGCAGGGGTTGTGGCTCAGTGGTAATGCGTCTGCCTAGCATGCATGAGGCACTGGGTTCGATCCTCAGCACCACATAAAAAATAAATATTTAAGTGTCCAGTGGCTTGGGTCCTCTCTCAGCTTTCCTCAGCCGTGCTGCCCAGAAACCCGCCCTCCCCTGCAGAGCATCAGAAAGCTCTGCTTTGTAGAACCAGGTGGAGTGTGATTCTGGAATAGAAAAAATGGAAGCCAATTAGAACCTGGAAGGGAAGCGGTTGTAATTTTGTCTTTAGACATACATCCTCCAGGAGCCATTCTTGATGAAGCCAAATCTAACACAATTCCAACTCTTGTTCCTTTGTAGGTTTCGTTTCCCAGACTAGAAGTTTAAACAAACTTTTTGCCTCCGCTGTTCTAAGATTTTATTCCATCTTTTAATATGAAGATGTTTTTAATCTCTCAGCTCTGAGAAAATGCCTTCTAGTCTGTCTTTAATAGATTCCTTGATTTCTGTTTTGATTTTCTATAATTATTATTCATATGTTTGATCTCTAAATTTATCCTCCCCACCTTTTTTTCTCTCTCTCCCAAGTTCTCTTTCAAGGTTTTTATTGTTTTACTTCCATCTTTGGACAGTAAATTTCCAAAAGATCTTTTCTTATTCTCTGATCTTTTATAGACTTCACAAACCAAATTTTTCTGAAGAAAGTAATTTTCCTCTTTTTAAAGCGCTGTTGTTGCTTGGATTCAGGTTTCCTCCTGGCCAATTCTATCTTGGCCTTTCTCTTTCATGCAGATGTTTTCCTTCCTGTGTCCACCATTCTTTTTTTTTTAATTGTTTTTATTTTTATTTTTACAGACTGAATTTTTCTCTTTGTTTAAATTTTTTTTGGACTCATTGTAAACAAATGGGCACAACTTTTATTTCTCTGGTTGTACATGAAGTAGAGTCACACCATTTGTGTAATCATACATGTACATAGGGTAATGATGTCTGTCTCATTCTATTATCTTTCCTTCCCCCTGGCCTCTCTCCTGCCCTCATTTCCCTCTATACAATCCATCCTTCCTCCATTCTTCCCTTACCCACTCCCCCGCTACTATGTATCATCATCCACTTATCAGAGAGATCATTCAGCCTTTGGTTTTTTTTGGGTATTGGCTTAGGATGAAAATTCTCCAACTTCATCCATTTACTTGCAAACGCCATAATTTTATTCTTCTTTATGGCTTAGTAATATTTCATTGTGTATATATACACAGTTTCTTTATCCATTCATCTATTAAAGGGCATCTAGGTTGATTTCACAATCTAGCTATTGTGAATTGAGCAGTTATGAACATGGATGTGGCTGCATCACTGTAGTATGCTGCTTTTAAGTCCTTTGGGTATAAACCGAGGAGTGAGATAGCTGGGTCAAATGGTGGTTCCATTCTGAGTTTTCTAAAGAATCTCCATACTGCTTTCTAGAATTACTGCACCAATTTGCAACCCCACCAGCAATGTATGAGTGTACCTTTTTCCCCACATTCTCGCCAACACCTATTGTTGCTTGTATTCTTGATAATAGACATTGTAATTGGGGTGAGATGATATCTTAGGGTAGTTTTGATTTGCATTTCTCTTATTACTAGAGATGTTGAACATTTTTTCATATATCTGTTGATTTCTTGTAGATCTCTTTCAGAATGCATTTTGATTCATTGCACACAAATACAATTACCCTATGCACAAGTCCACCATTCTTTGATTCTGTGTGTGTACTTGAATGTTGGAGCTGGGTGTGCTTCTCCAGGCACCCAGAGTTGTGTCCTGGGTAGTCTGCTTCCCCTTCAGATCTCTTCCTGAACAGGCCAC
Organism: Glaucomys volans; assembly: GCA_020662805.1. Lineage (NCBI taxonomy): Eukaryota > Metazoa > Chordata > Mammalia > Rodentia > Sciuridae > Glaucomys > Glaucomys volans. The sequence goes on along the minus strand of JAJEJO010000145.1, from coordinate 406,383 downwards.
CAGCCTGAGCTCTGTGCCCTGGGTGAGGGTCTTAGGTGTCAGGCACTCCTGCTGGCCGCCCCAGCAGGAGGGTCCCAGTCCCCCCAGCAGCCTTCTCTTTTCTTCTACTCCCCAGCCAATGTGCACTTGGCTGCTGCTTCTTTGCTTTATTTTATCCAACGAGCTTCTATCACTCCTGCCTTCCAGGAATTTATAACCTACCATTCATTCCTCTTACCACATGGGGTTGATGTGTTTTTTAAAAGTAATCTCACCGGCTGCTTGTTTTCACTCCGCCATTTTGAACTCAAAAACTTTTTCCTCCTTTTTCTTTATCTTCTCTTCCCTTCTCACTAGTTTCAATCTTTTCTTCTTAGCTTCACCTGTTTCTATAAAAGCCCAATATTTTATTTTAACTTTATGTAAAACCCTTTACAGTACCTTTGCAAGTATCTCCATAGAAAAGGGGACTAAAAGGGAGAAAATGTAAATAAAATTAATCAAGTTTTGGCACGGGCCCAATGTATTTGTATCCTTGAAATTAGTTTCTGGCAAGAAGTGCACCTCCAGTGAAAGCAACAGAGGCAGAGGGATGGATGAAGGGCAGAGGTATGGGCTGGGTACCATGGTGCACACCGGTAATCCCAGGGACTCAGAAGGCTGAGGCAGGAGGATCACAAGTTCAAAGCCAGCCACAGAAACTTAGCAAGGTTCTAAGCAACTTAGTGAGACCCTGTATCAAACTAGAAATTAAAAGGGCTAGAAATGTGACTCAGTGGTTAAACATCCCTGGGTTCAATTCCTGGTGCCAATAAATAACAATTAAAAAGAAGACTATGGTCTATGGTGTGATATTTTTCCCCAAATTCCTTCATATCGTATTCTTCCTGCTGTCACAAAGACAATATCTAGAACCACATGCAGCTCTTCCATGATAAAGAAACTGACCTAGAACTTGCTGTTTCATGGTGTCCTCTTAATGCACAGCTTGCAGAGGAAGTTCATTGGTTTAAAAGAGATGATGGCCAAATTGCTCTGCTTCTGGGAAGTGGGTAGGGTAGCGTGTAGTGTCCAGGTCCTCGGGAGGGAAGAGGTACACGGCTGCTGAGTCCGGGCTGCTTACATTAAGTTAAGAAGCTATGCCCTCCCAGGCCAGCCTGGTGTCCAGTCCTTCAGCTGCATCTTGACGCTGGACAGCAGACCCACATCCGCATGGTTACAGGAGAGGAAGCCTTGCTGCCCTGGCCCTCCTTAAGTACGAGACAGTCAGAACTAGCAACAGAGGCAGTGGACCTCCTTCCCTGTCTGGTACTTTCCTCCAAGTTAATACAACTGTTAATACAACAGAAGCTCTTTTGATACATGCTCTAGGGAGAAACAGATTAACTACCAAAACAATATCAAGCCCATCTGAGTTATTTTTGGCAAAATACAATCCAGCATAAATACATATGGTTAATACATATGAAGTTTCTTTGAAATTGTTAGGAGCAAATAAAGCAAATTTCTGCATCCAAGTAAATGTAACTGATATCCCAGGTCAGCGGTTGTGACTCAAGGTCATCACAGCTCCTTAAACTCTGCCAATTAGGTGACTCATTTCACATCATCAGAGATTCATCATAATTTGCATTTAATTCCCAACTAACCCTTTTATCAAGTTCAGGAACCCCTGTCTGGTTTGCATTCCACAGCTAGTACTCTCTGTGCCCCATGAAGGACAAACCAGAGAATAGACCTTTGAGGTTTGGTACGCTTCATTCTTTTCCACCGTCGAGGCTTACTAACACGTGATGTGGTTGAGAACAGGTGATCTAATTTTTTTTAGTATATTGGTATGCGATTCAAAATATTCACTAAAATTTTAACATATTAAAGGTTGCTTACTTTATTGTTGTGCCTTTAAAAAAAGCATTCTGCTCTCAATCAAAAAGGAAAGTGTGAACGGAAGCAGGGTGAAATGGTACTGCAGGACACTGTGCCGCATATCACGTCAGTTCGTTTTCTGTCGCCAGCAACATGGTTCCACAGACTGGGTGACTCTAAAGGAGGGTGATGTTGGCCCAGCACTCTGGAGGGGATGCCCCTGGTGCTAACACAGTCCTGAGGCAGCCAGGGGCGTGGGGAGCATTCAGTCCTGGGACTCTGCTCCAATGACCTTATCTAACCCTAATTACTCCCCAAAAGTCCCTCCTCTAAACGCTACTCAGACTAAGTTCCCACCCTCCTGGACCCTCACAAGGGGATTAAATCTCAGCATGTGAGGCCCTGGGGGACACTCGCACCTTGTCCAAACCACAGCACAGATAAAAAGAAACCTCCATGGAGAGAGGGATGAGAGATGGACTTCCAAGTCCCCAGCCCAGCATGCCAGTGCTAAGCAGCCAAGAAGGGCCGCCGAGGTTGAAGGTGGGCTCTGCCGATTCTTTTCTTTGGATGGGACAGATGGAAAAAAAAAACTGGATTAAAAGGTCCCAATTTTTCCATAGATTTTCAAGCCATATTTCTAAATAATAGGAGCGCTTTACGGATGTACACACGTGGAATGTGTTGTTATTAGTATTTGTTGTCAAAACCAAAGGGGTGAGCAAGGGGTGGCTTTCCTGGTTAAAAGGAACAGTTGAATCAGAGGAGCCGCCCTCCCACTGCATTGAACTAGACAAGCCAGAGTTAGAGTTTTAAAACACACGTGGCCGAGTGGACGTGTTTGAAGGTGGCAGAGAGCCGCTGGGGCGACAAGAACTAGGAAGTTCAGGGAAGCATCAAAGTGTGCGGAGCTGAGCTGGGAGCTCCCCAAAGCAATTGCTGATTCGGGGCTCAGAGGGGTGGGGTGGTGAGATCCCGGGCTTCGTCTCTTCAAAGGACTGCTGTCAGGGAGTGAGGATCCAGCACAGCCTCTGGCAGCTCGGGGAGTCTCCATCACACAGTCCCTGTTCCTGGGTCAGGTGCCATCGCTGGGGACTGAGTGCGTGGCACACAGAAATCCTTAGGAAAAGCAAGCCGGACAGAGCAGAGGTCTCACTCCTTTCAGGAGATGAAGATTGGATTTTGTGGCCCACGGGAGAGTTGCTCCAAAAAATTCTCCAGACTCTCAAAGCAAAGGGCCAGGGTCAATCAATATGTGGACAGAGGCTTAGCATAGACCAACCGGGCTGATCGGAGATGACCAACTTTACTCTCAGATCAATCTTTATTCTGCAGTGACAGCTGGAGTGCCGAGGCAAGCGTGCACCCGTGACCCTGGGCAGGTGTAGCAAGCCATGTCCTGGCCTGGCCACCTCCTGCCTCATTAGGCACCACCATGAGGAGAGACGGCCGTCCTGCATCCTGGAGCAAGCATGACCAGAATGCCCGCTGTGAGTAGCACAGGGCGTCTCAGAATCCTGACTCTGCTCTCAAGGGCTGTGAACGGGACCTTCCTGCAGCTTGCCTGGAGAAATGAGATTTTAGGACAAAACCCAATAGGGCTTCCTTGACACATTGAGCCGTGTGTGTGCTCAGACTGATAGCCAGAGATAACAGTAAGTGTAGACAGAGACGCTTGTTCGTAATCAGAAAGGGAAGAGGCTATGCTTTCCAACTAAAGGGCCCAGTCCTTAAGATGCAATGATTTCATCCTTCTTTCTTTCAGATAGTGAAAGTTCATGTTTCAGAGACATGAAGAAACAGGTAAATGTCTTATAGTGAGGTAGGTCTGGGAGTCACATTCTGCTTGTCGAATTTCAAAATCATTTTTTTTTCCTGTTGCAAAGCGTCTGGAGAAGCTGCTGACATCAGGCCGCCATTGCAGAAAGCACTGGAAAGCATAAGGCGTCTAGTCTTGTTCACACCCGAACCCCAGTACAAAGCCAAAAAGCAGGAAGAATGGTCAAGCACATGCCTGGAGTCTAAGGCACTAAGAGAGGTAGGAAATTAACAGAAAGGATGAGGAAAGCCTTCTGCAGAGAGGAGGAAGCTGGAAACAGGAGGAAGGGTTGAGGTGACACACCATCTAGAACAGGTCAAGTTACCCTGAGGAATGAACAACACTCATGACTCAGCGGCTGGAACCACAGGATCATCTTCCATCCCATCCCACACATCCCTGGGTCAGCTCCAGCCTGACTACCTTCCAGGAACCAGCATCATGCAGGAGTTACTATCTTAGAACATTCTGGTCATCAAGCCAAGGATTAAAAGTGGCTCTTAAAGCTCTTTCTGATTAAAACACCTATTTGCCACTCACATGGCATTGGCTGATGTCCCACAGACACCCCAACTTCAACAGTGGGTGGGAAGTGCTGAGCCACCCACACCAAGAAAGATCCATAATACTGGATCAGCCCCAGGGGGCATACAGACAAGAAAAAAGCCATCTGAGTGCCACTGTGGTCATCACCAAGTAGCCCGAAACACTACTTTGTCATGTGCACAATAAGAAGGAAGTTATTTGCGGAACCATGATTTGACCCAGACCCAGCTATCCCACTCCTCAGTTTATACCCAAAGGACTTAAAATCAGCACACTACAGTGATGCGGCCACATCAATGTTCACAGCAGCTCAATTCACAATAGCTAAACTATGGAACCAACCTAGGTGTCCTTCAACAGGATAAAGAAAATGTGGTATGTATATATGATGGACTATTACTCAGCTTTAAAGAATTAAATTATGGCATTTGCTGGCAAATGGATGGATTTGGAGAATATCATGCTAAATGAAATAAGCCAAACCCAAAAAACCAAAGGCCAAAGTTTTCTCTGATATGCAGATGCTAACTCATAATAAGGAGGAGGGTACTAGGGAAGAATAGAGTTACTTTATATTAGGTAGAGGGGAGTGAAAGGAGGGGAAGGGGTATGTGGTAGGAAGGATAGTAGAGTGAAACAGACATTTTTACTTCATGTGCATATATGACTGTATGACCGATTTGATCCTACGATAATACAATCAGAAAAATGAGAAATTATACTCCATTTATGTATGATTTATCAAAATACATTCTGCTGTCATGTATTACTAATTAGAACAAATTAAAAATTTTACAAAAAGGAAGTTATCACTATCAATTTCCTAATGGCCAGAAAGCACGCTCCCAGCCCCTTCTAAACATTCAGCATGATTGTCCCCATATTTCAGAAGACAATATGGAGCTCTGAAAGATTAAGTCAAGTCTTCAGGTTTGTGACTGTGCACCAAGAACATGCATTTAGCATTCATCCCTGCTAAAGTCTTTGAATAAAGGCAAAGAACAAAAAATAAATTTGCAACAGGAAAAAGAAAACAGGAGAGATACTGCCGGTGACAGACAGGTTGAATCTCGTGGAAAAGTAAGGACAGAAATGACAGGGAGGAGGGTTGTTGCAGTTAGCTCCTGATTGCAGGATCAGGCATGAATCTGGAAACAGAGAAAATGGTAGAAGCACAATGGATGGAAGCTAAGTCTCTGGGCCAGTTTCCCAGTGAGCACCACTGGAGACCTCATCCACTCCTCTCTGAGCAAATCACCCCGGAAGGGTGACACTTGTCACAGCCATCTCATGGGAGTCTGCTTTCTGAAGCAGTTGGATGACTTTCTAGAAGGGGAGACCCTCCTGGTGGGTGAGAAGACCTTCCTGTGTGCTGCTTGGCTGGTGAGGTGGGGGTGCTGGCCACCTGCCCATCACTATGCCACACACACAGGCAAGCACTCTCCATAAGCCTTCGGCCATCAGAGTGGCAGGTGGGAGACACCTTCCCACAAAGGTCACTGCCAGCATTCTAGCTAAATAACAGCTGAACACAGGTGTGCACGTGGGCTGAACAAATGATGCTCCTGTTTCCTATTTCTGTCTGACCGTGCAACCAACTAGGAAATAGATCGTGGATAAACTCAGTCTAATGGAGTGTAAGAATTAATTTTAAAAGACTGGAAAAATCTGAACACAATCTGCAGCAACAAGAGGCTTCATGCCACCACACCTTGGGCTTAGGAAGGTTCTCAGCCCAATCACAGCAGGACCATCTCAGTCCTGGCCCCGGGAGCTGCCCCCCTTACCAGAGGGCAGAGGGCAGAGCAAAACACCAGCTCTACACTTGTCTCCTGCCAAGTTCTCTGGTCACTTTCATCATGGCGCACCCTTGTCAGGAGTGAGTGATGGGACTAAGAGGCCAGGAGTGCTCCACAGAGGAGCAGAACCAGAGCAAAGGTCTCTACTCCCAACAGCCTCTGTCAGCATCCAACCAGAAAACAAAATGCTCTGGGGTGTTTTATTACCAAGGGCATTTGGTGCAGGGACTTGAGGTCATGGGGATGGAAGAACCTAAGCAACCAGTCAGGGAATAGTGAGGCCACACACTGGCCATGGCAGGAAGCCACCACCACCTACAGACAGGTGAGGCAGTGTCACTGGAGTCTAGAAGTCTGGTCACCTAGGAGAATCTGGAACCACAGCAAGCAGAACCTCTGGAGCAGAAGCCATGGAAAGAGAAGGGAATGTGTCAGACATGCCCCTGTGTCGGAAGAGGGAGACTGACCCTGACCTCCCTTCCCCCATCACTGTCTCACCCTGGCCATGGCCGGCCAGAAGCCACCAGACAGGGTGAAGCAGCGAGGAGGGAGAGGGCAGGGCTGGGGGGCAAATGGCCTGGAGCAGCCTGGCCCCGTGTCCCTCTGCCCACTCTGCACCGGGCCCTGCTCTACATGCTTCACACAGGGGTCCCATGGACCTCCCCAGCCTCTGAGGGAGGTGGGTGTTTCCTGCTGTCATTCCACTGGACAGGTGAGAGGCCTACTTACAGTTAAACCAAATTAACAAAATAGTGAGCAACAATCACAGGTGGTGGTGGCTTTGCAGAGTGACCAATAGGCAATGTGACAAGTGTGTACCTAAATGTGTGAATGCTACTTAGCCTTCTGGAGGCAACCATACGAACTAAACAGAACTAGTTGAGAGTCCTCTCCATGCAATAAGGGTAGGTGGGGACTGAGACTTCCACTTTTATTGTATAATTTGTTACGATATTTGAATTTTTTTTTTTTTTTTTTTGCCAAATTCCTAGCTGCTTTTATAATAAGGAGGAGAAGAGGGAAATTTTGGGGCTGGTCCCATCTTACATGACTCTCAAGTTCAGGCTTTTACCTTGTACTCTACCATGCCCATGGCAGAACTGACCTTTGAATAATTCCATAAAGACCAGCCCCACCTGTGACCCTCCCTGGACACTCACTGGACAGTCAGCACAATAGGAAGAAGACCTGAAGGGCAGATGACTGCCTAGGACGTCGGGGAAAAATGGTGTGCCTCATGGAGACTTAACTTAAGAGTGGTAAGGCTTCTGATTGCTCTTTCACACACCCAATAAGCATTTGGGGGTACTCAGCACCCCATACCCCAATAGCTACTGTGAGCACTGTTGCCTGGATTCTTACTGTTGATTTCTTATGTTAAAATCTTGTCAGCAAATCTTTCTGTGATGGGCTAAATTACTGGATCTTTCGTGTGTGAAGTGTGTACAGGATAAATAATGTAATCAGGCGATGAGCTTGGTGGTATAGAGTACCTCTAATCAATGATAAGGCAATTGACATAGAATTATTTTGTAAACCTGAAATGAACTCTTTGTTCACCTCAGTGAGCTCCTGTTGTCATCTAAATAGAAACTCATTGTCATAGCCAAACACATCATCATCAAAATGCACTAGATTAATCCTCCAAGAACTGAGCTAATTACCCCCATTTTTCCTATAAAATGGAAGGAAATGGAGAATGTAGGCTTTCCATCCTACATTATTTAGTCTCCAATCTCTTTACCAAGTTTGTGGAAAAGATGAATGATGACTCCACCTTGCTGCCTTCTCTTCTCCCTCCCCAACCTGATGAAGTGGAGAGGCAGTGTTTCTGTAAGGAGATACTGTGAATAGAGCAAATCAGGTGGCTTATGCTGAGGAGGTGACCGAAGTTGGCCAGGGCAAGATTTGTCTCCTACCTGGGAGAGTCTCAGAGACCTCAACCCTCCCACCAAGATGAATGGAAATATCTCACTGGTACTCTCTGGGAAGGAAGTGGTCAAGAGCTCAGGGAGGCAGTTCCGTTTTCATGGGCCTGTGATGTGGGTGGTCATATGGGGCCCAAGCTTAGGAGGAAGCTGTCCCTGCTGTCTGCTCTGCTGCTGCCATCTTGAAATTCTTATTCATTTTTTTTTTTTTTAATAAAGGGCCCTCATTTTCATTTTCACTGGGCACCACCAATTATGTACTTGGTCTTTGGGATGCTGCTCCTGGGTGCAAGCAGGAACCTGCAGGTAGGATCGAGAGCATCATAGGTAGGAATGAAAAGAGAGAAGACCAGAAGAGAAGATGCCAAGCCGCCTCAGTTCAGGTGACCTCACTGGAACTGAAGGAAGAAGGGAAAAGAAACTGCTTTGGAGGGTCTTCCAGATGCTGAGAGTGCTTACAATGATTGGTGTTAGGTCCCACGCCATAGAGGACCTAATAGGTTATTTGGCATATTTTCAAAAAAAGTTATCTGATATTATTGGAACATCTCACTGAGAATTTCTACTGTATTTTTTTAAATTCCATTAATGATTACTTTTTCTAGAACTTAAAGCCAGGCACATTTCTCTCACTATTTGAAAATCATTTTTCTGAGAAGAAGCATTGTTCTCACCAAGGTGTCATGACTCACCTCTCCCACACATCCAATCAAATGCGACTTTTAAACTATGTTCACTTCTTCCCTGTCCTCCTCTCCCCTCTTCCCCAACTCTACAAGAACTTTAGAATATTTTACCTTTCCATGCTCATATCCTGCTTCCAACTCATAGATATTTTTAAATTAAAACTTCTCTTGCATTATGTATCTATTTCCCCAAAGTCTTGAAGGAGCGCCAAGCCTCCAGAAGGACTGAAAGGCGAGCATGGGAGCACCTAGGTCACCGCTGACTGGCACTTTGCCATGCTCAGTGCTCTCATTTGGATCTCAAGTGTCTCTCAGAGACCAGTGTGTCGAAGGCTTGGTCCCCAGCCTGGTACAATTGGGAGGTGGTGGAAACTTAAGAGGAGAGTCCTGGGGGTGGTCTTCATGTTGCTGGGGGTATGCTTTCAACGGGGACTGTGGGATCCTGTTCCCTTCCCCTCTTTCACTTCCTCACATGAGATGAGGGGTTTGGCTCCACTACCAGTTCATGCCGTGTGGTGCTGCCTGAAAGCAAGAAGGCCAACCAATCAGGGACTAAAACCTTTAAAGCCATGAGCTAAAGTACATCTTTCTGTTTATAAGTTCACTTTCTCAGTCATGTGTTACAGTGGCAGAAAGCTAACGAACGCATCATTTCCTTCTCTTGTACAGAGGCATGCACGTGTTTATTGGCCTTTGTTGAATCATTTGGAAATAACCCACATATGCGAAGCAACCCTTGAAGCACTTGAACATCTCTTCCCTTCAAATGGATACAACCAGAATATCAACACCACTCTTAAGAAGTTTAGATTTTATGAAATAATATCAAATATTTTCCTGACTATCCCCCAAATGGCCTCATAACCAGGGGATTTTTAACCCAGGACCATCAATGATCACATGGGCTGTTGGTTGCCACTCTCTTTAAAGCAGTTCTCCTGCCCTGGGTTTCAATCTTCTTCTATGCATTGACCTTTTCTTGTTAAGAAAAGCGTCCCTTGAGGTAGACTTGTCTGATTGCCTCCTTGTGAATCTCATGAGGCAGGGTCAACACTGTGACCAGGACATGGTGGAGGTGATGCTGTCCCTATGGATGACAGGAGGAGGCATGATTTCAGTGTCCCATTACAGGCAGATAAGAGCTTGAAGGTTCAGGTGAGGTGATATCTGCCATCCCCCACCTTGGTGGGACTAGACACAGGTACACATTCTGGTCCCTCCAGAAACGCAAAGGGTGAAGCGTTCCCCAGGGAAAGGGGCATAGCACTCTCCTGCCCAGGTGGGCAGCAGGGAGCCAGCAGGTAAATTCAGTTGCACCTTCTGTTTCTTTCCCTCATCTCTGTTCTTGCCTTGAGGTCTCTTTTCCCGTCACTTTGATGCTCCAAAGCCTATCCCTCCTCTTCCTTTCCTGGGAGGAATACACAGATGTAGGACGTGGACACATTTCAACTGGATGAGGTTGTGATGCCCTCTCTCCACTTGCTCCCAGGGTTGAAGACGGGCCTGATGTCACACAGAGTGATCTGCCATTTTTGCCTGAGACATGGGCTTTTCTTTACTGTTCGTGCTCCAAACTTACCAGAATCTGGAGCTATGTCTTTTCTCACAATCCTCCCTGAAAAACCCAGAAAGTCTTTATTTCCAGAATCATGTTTCTCTTCATCGCAGGAAAGTTAATTTTTCTTATTCTGTCTCTCTGTCTCCTCAGGAAAATCCTACTCTTCTTCATTCTTTCAAAAAAGATGAAATGGAGAAAGTCTGAATTATTATACTTCCAGGGAAGCTATTCAACCTCATTCACAGTATTTAGGTAAAACAACCACAAAAACCTGACTTAGAGGGAAGAGAAAACCTCACAAGGTTAGTGTCTTCAAGGAAATAAAATGTTTTCCTGTGGGGCTAAATTTAGAGAAAGCATTCCTGACCCCCTAGCAGGAAGTGTGCAGGGTATAGAGTTTAGCAAGAGAAGTCAGAGAGGTGCTGCGCCCACCGCGTGGCCTGTCTCTCCAGTGCTTCCAACACCAAGGGCCTCAGGTCTGGCCACCCTGATCCCCTGGCCATGGTCTTGGTTCCAGGGGTGGACACATCACCCAGTGGACCCCACTCTCACAGCCATTGTTGGGCAGTCTGAGGCTGGACACCTTGTCCAGCTGCACCAACTTGATGCCCTCCCTGGGACTTTCAAACTTCGACCAACAACTCCTCAGTGGGAACTGGGAGAAGTGAATAGGAGAAGCTGTCGTTGCCACCTTCCCCCTGTGTGTGGGAGACTGATTCAGTGGTTGAGACTCCAGCAAACAGGGAGAAACAGAGCAAGAGGAGGACATGGAACATTCTAGAGCTGTTCAAACCTCTGGTTTCTCATGCTGCAAAAGTCTAGCCATCTTCTAGTGATTTGGTTATTCAATTCCTCGCTCAAGTGCCTGCAAACCCACATACAGTTGTAGTAAGTGAATTCATCTCTTTCTCAAAGTTTGAGTTTTACATTTGTAACCAAAATGATCTTAACTGCCAAAGAACTAAAAAGTTAAAATTATAACCGGCCTCACAATACACAAAAATTTGCATTTGTGAAAAACTGTTAATTTATAGCAGTTTTCTAATAATTCAGCCATATCCAAGCAATGTGCAGGGTCATCAAGAAATAATTCCTTCATAGAAAAGTGACCTATACAATCTTTCTAATTAAAAACTGCACAATATGAAAAAAAAAAACTATTGTCACAATATTATCCCTCCGCTGATATCAATATGCATCCCTCAGGCAGCTAGACAGGAGGGACTCTCTCAAAGCCAAATTCTCTCTTTACCAAATTGTCTATAAATGTGCACTTATATCATCTGCAAACCACAAAATGTATTCAATATACACAGAGACACACACCCCTACTTCAGCCGCTTCAAAATTATTTCAGGAAAGCCGTACATTTTGGAACTTCCTTAGCTTGCCTCCGACTTGGAGAGCCTGGCCTGATGGCTGGGAACTCTGGTGGGGGGCCTCATTCCGAAGGAGGAAAGGACATCGATCCCCATGAAATCAGGCTGCTCAATAGAACCCGGTGTGTGACCATGGAGAAAGGGAAGGCGAGGGAGTTGGGCCTTCCTGCAGCAGCCTCTCATGTGACAGCCCCAGAGGGACGTTCACAGATGCCAACATGAGGCGATGGATGCAGTCAAGGCATTAATGCTGCCAAGAAAATATATGCCTTCCGATTTTTTTAGCTTGGCTTGCGTAGCCTCTGACAGGCCATCTGCCCTGTCCTGCTCTCCATCCTCCCTGACACACGCTCAAGGAGACCAGCTGCCTCTCAAGACAAAGGGAAGAGGGGGACGTGGTTGACAGGTCTTCCCTCATTTTGCACGGTAAAGCTCCACGTTGACTAAGGTTTCAGTGACTTTCATGCGGATGCGAGGAAGCTGAAGCCCTGTCATCT
>JAJEJO010000145.1:355626-385507 GCA_020662805.1 Glaucomys volans | reverse complement strand
AAAAAAAAAAAAAAAAAGCTGGCCACCCGCTGGTGTCTGTCATATCATACCAGAAGAGCTGGATCTGAAATAGTTGGCATGAGACGATCCAGGGTGAGGAGACACGAGGACCAGAACATCCCACGTCGTCTTTCCTGTAATTCTGCATTCGGAATGGAGCCCAGCATCAGCAGTGGAAGATGAATAGGAAACGCACAGAATCCAGACCCGGTTTGAAAACACCATGAGGGGTTCTGGGTAACACGGGGACAACTGCAATCCAACTGGCCAATGGGAGCCGCGTGCTTTGCCCCAGGAGGTCTTTGTGTTTGAGTACTTAGGTATTTATGAGAACGTCTTCCAGCCTCGTAGCAACACTTTCACTGGTCACTCTGAACCAGTCAGTCTCCCCATGGGGGGTGACGGTCTCTGGTGTGGCACTTAGCATCTCACTACGTCGTCGGTACTGGATCTTTCTGTTGAACAGGGAAGAGGCAGTGACCAGAGCGGCTTTGTGCTCACAGCAGCAGCAGCAGCGGTGGTGGGAGACGGCCATCATTTTTAGTGGCACTGTCAACTTTTGCATTTAGTGTAAATGTCCATTCGTCTTTAAATTGGCCTCATCCAAGACAATCTTCTTAGAATTTTAAATTTCTTTCTCTTGCCAAGTCAAAAAGCTCTGTCCTTTTCTTAAAAAAAATAAAAATAAAAAAAATTTTAAAAATGTGTGCTTTCCTAGATTACAAAGCATTCCATTATGTGAAGTGTTGAAAATCTCCTGGGAAAGAACATAACAAGAATTCCATGGAGCATTAATGAGGAAAGAATTCCTCCAAGTGAACTGAGACTTCATCCTAAAGGATGACCTTTGAAGAAGCTCAGGGTCAGTGGCAGGTGGAAGACTGAACTGTGAGCTGGTAAAACATTGCTTTTTAGAGCTCAAAAATGAACATGAATTCTTGAAAGTCTAACTTTCTCTTATTCCATCTTTACTACGTGCAAGGACAAAAAATTGATGAGCTGTTATAGGCATTTTAAGATGAATAGATGGCCTTGACATTAGAAGCTGCCCCTTTATGGATAAAACATTTTAGTGGGGAAGACGTTGACTCTCGCACCCTGCTTCAGAAAGCTGAAGGAAAATCAGTAAGACTCCTTTCAACAATAGATTCTCCGAGCTCCTCCAAGCTTGAAAATCTAGAGGGCTATTCTTCTTTTTCCTTGTTTTCCTTTGGAGATACCAGATGGTTTTGCATTACCCCAATTAACAATCAAACTATCTCCATTTATTTCTATTGACATTTTAAACTTTATGTCCTCTGGGGCAGCTTTTGAGAATTTTTACAATTTTCTCATTTCAAAGACAAGCAATGTGAATTCTGTTCACTAACATTTGAAATTTGAAAAATATTATCCATGAGGGGTTTTTTTTTCCCCAGAAGAAAATATATTTAATGACTACTAAAGTTTTTGAAAATAATGCGCTCTATTCTCTCTGGAACATACATTACTTCTTTGAAGTTAAATGTTTAAAGAAACAGACTCTAGGGAAACCCAAAAGTTGAATGCTTTTCCACTCACACCTAAACGCCTACCAGGAGTGAATTGAACAAAAGGAAAGTCTTTTAAACTGAAAGAACTTTTGAGAACAGAAGTAACAAGTAGTTATTGCTTTCATTAAGGACTCTTAGCAGAGATTTGCATTTTTAAGATGTGAAGTGGCCTTTTAGACTAATACTGCTAACTCAACATCGTCACCATTTAGATCCACAAGTGACAAAACTAAACCAATAATCCGGCTCTGTCCTTGATTAGCCAGCTGTTTTAGTTGTATTGATGAGATTACTTGGCAGGACACAGCCCTTCTCTTGCCTCAAGCCTTTCAGTTTGGACACTGTGGATTTGTCAACGCCTTTTCCCATTCCATGTGAGAGTAACAAAATGCAATTTGAAAGTTTCTTGCTCCTTTTTTTCTCTTTAAGCCTTAGCTATAAAACATAGCAGAACTACCAGAAGGAAAAGGGCTTAATTAGCAGCTCCAACTCTGGGCACTTCAGAGAACTACCACACACTAACTAGGGCTGGTTACTTGTGAATCCCATCCCCCCAAGCTAGAACTTCTTCGAGCAGGGACAATAATGTTTAGTGCTTAATGCAATGTAGGTATTCAAAGTCTGAGTACAGATTTGAATGAGGAGGAGAACAAATAAATCAATAGACAAATGAATCAGCTCCTTTCCCTTGACATTGGTGAAGTCTTCAAAGGGTGGGTGGAGAGGAAAGGAAAGCTGGGAAGGTGTTACATGTTAAGTAGTAGCTATACCCTGGCTCACATGTATTATTTCACAATCTCCCAACTTCAACTACCATATGAAGTAATGGAGGTTCACAGGGGTTACATGACCTTGACCAAAGTCACACAGTGCATGGCAGAGACTGGTTTTAGAACTTTGACATTCACGAGGCTCCTGATCTTTCCACCATGCCAATGCCTCTTATTCTACCTTGCTCTGCAATGCCTAAAAGAGAGTGATGAGAGAACAGGAAGTGAGGTTCTCTTGTTTCCATAATTTTCCTCCAAGACTTCTCTTTCTTCCTCTTCGTAAAGTGCTGCATCTTAGAAGATGTGGAATCCATGCATCTTTAAGCTGTCTTAGGGGAGTCAGGAACCATAGAGGAGGAAAAGGCTGGCTCTGCCCCATGTCAAGGAGCAGGAGGGAACAGGCTGCAATGTTCTCCAAGCCCTCTCTTCTTTCAAGCTATTCCCCACCACCCACTGTAGTTCAGGAGTGAAAACCACTCTTCCAGCCCAGCAAATAAGTCACCAAGGCCTATAGCTGAGATCCTTGTCCAAACTTCAGGAAAGAAAACTTGTTCATCTTGAATCTGGACTGGTCAAGGTCATGGAGTACATTTCTTAGTGTGGAAGTTCAGTTCTCCTCAGAGCTAGCCACCCCTCATCCTGAGGAGGGTCCTGAGAACACTGTGTGATGAGTCTTAGCCTATGTCCTGTACATAACAGTATCTTCAAGAATGTCTGGTGGGTCCATGGACACCTACATGCCTATAATTCCAAAAGTCCAAGAAACCCTTGGAATTATAGGTAACAACTGCTGTTGTATTCATGCATCTGAGAGGCAAGAACCTCTACCTATATTAGATAGATGCTGAAGTGGTTCAAAATCCAGAAGGCTAGAGAGTCCCGCAAGAGAACACAATCCTTGTGCTTTCAATTTCCTACCATAACGTATTTATCCAAATTTTGTTTGCATTCATATTTTGCTTAAAACTCTTATTTCATGATTGCTTCGAGTGCCTTCTCAAGGGTCTATGACAAAGTGAACTACCAGTGCCTCTGACAGGGGGACATACCTCTGAACCCAGACTTCCTATGGAGAAGGACCTCACCCAGAGGACAAGGAGGAGTAAGTTTACGTCTGTGCAAGGTGCTGCTGGAAACAGGTCAAGGCCATTGCTATTGACAAGGCAGTCACCATCTTGGCACTGATACAAGAGGGATGTACAGCTCCACAGAATCACAGGCCTGAGAGATTCAAACTCCAAGCAAATCTCCTTGGAATCATTAGTGTCCATTGCTTCTCTGCTCACATGAATCAATAGGTCATGTGATTCTTGCACACAAATTGCATTATTAACCATAACGGTACTCAAGGAACCAACGTGGCCCATTTCATCAACAGCATAGCCTAAAAGGTTGTCTAGAGAGATACTGTCAAGCCATAGTCTAATAGCTTCGATAGCGGCGTCAACTTGTACTGTGTCAAACAGCTGTGTTGAAGAATCCCTAAATAGATTGTGACATGGTGAGAATATAGTAACAGCTGCTTGTCATGCCAGTCATCTAAAGTTAATGTTATAAGATGCTGCATATAAAAGCTGGAGGGAAAAGCAGATTCACTTTGTTCCAACTCAGCAAAGTCTCACTTGTGGATCATGATACCCTGGCGAACTCCTGATGCTCGAAATTGACTGGTCCCACTCTAGGACCTTCTCAACTTCTAACACTAAAGCAAACAAAAATTCAGACTTGGTGTCTGTGCTAGCTGGTATGCAGACCTGATACTCGGAAGTCATAATGGGAGCCATGACTCGGAGTCATAATGGGAAGTCATAATGGGAATAACATGGGAGCTGTTAAATCCCTGATGGCATGAGTGGCTGCTGAGGCCAGGGTCAAGGCTGGAGTCCATTGTGTCACTGAGGCTTACACAAGTCCGTGACAAAAGGGGGTGCTGGCTCTGAGGAGGATTGACATTCCAACCCTGGCAGGCCATGCCTTTCTGTGGTGACCACCAAGAAGCTGGATAGGAAATGACGTGCCACTGCCCATAGGCATGGGCCGAAGCTGGGTGACCCCATGTTTTACACAATTCACAACCTGTTAGGTTCAGAACCAGAACCAGGACTTAGTTCTTTTTACCACCCCTATTTCATCCTCTGCTGATGGCAGATGAGTGACACCATCTGAACAATTCGCCACTCCCCCCCAATGTGGCACAGTGCTAAGAGCTTAGTACCAGTTTATTGAGTTAAAGTGATATGTGTATATCTGTACTTTCAATAATATTTTTCTCATAAAATAGAATAAGGCAATAATAAATTTATCTCCCACCAATTTCATATTTGGGTGCTTTTCAAAACATATATACATTTCTTTTCCACAAAGAGTCATGGAATACATGTTTTATCATGCACTTTTTTCCTCTTAGCCATACAAATTAGCTTATTTGAGAAAAACAGCTTTTGAGGAAGCCTAATGAGATGTTGCAGGACATGATCTGAAGCAGACATTGCCCGTGGGAACTTCTCTTGACCTTGGGATAACAAGATCAGCAACACCGCCAGGAGCTAGAGAGGAGACCAGCTCACATTCCCCACCTGGCCCTGTCTCTCTGCCCCTTCCCACTTGCACCTTTGTGGCAAGAAGCTCAGGTGCTCCTTTGCTACCAATGGATGGTGAATCTCAACTTCTGCCCTGTGTTTCTCCTCTCTAACCCAGTGACTCGGCGTCCTTCCAACAGCACGGTGACTGCAAGGCACATTACAGGCTGGTCCAGAGCAGCGTTTTCAGAGTGCAAGCTAGTCCTTCACTGTCCCATGAACTCTGGATTCAGTTTCTTCCTTTTATTTTTTTTTCCTTTTGTGGTGCTGGGGATGGAACCCAGGACATACCTCATACATGTTCAGCAAGTGCTCTCCCACTGAGCTACACCCAGCCCTCGATTTCCTTTTTTAAATGAACTATTATAAGAGAAAGGAATAGAAAAATACCAAGTACATCACATGAAATGAATGCAGGATTCAATCTCACAACTCTAGTTTGAGATAAGTGTGAATGTTTTCTTGGGTCACAAGATAAAATAGACAGCATTTCAAAATCTAAAGCAACTTGCATAGAACAAGGAGTCATTTGAACATCAGGCTTCCAAAGTCCCCTTTAATTCCTCTATACTTTAAAAAAATGAGTTGAATGCAAAAGCCCCTGGTGCCTGGATTCGTGTTAGCTGCAGACCAGCAGCACCAGCCTCCGTCGTTGTTAAAGGAAGTGAGGCTTTGACAGATGCCTCTCTGTCTGCTGCTCGGCTCTTCTAGGAAAAACGAAAAGTGTGCAGTCCGACTTATTTTAATCATAAACCGAGGCATGTTTCTGGAATAATGAATCTTCTGATTAAAGACTGCAAAGTTCAAAGACTCATTTTGGCTGCAGGAAATAAAATGATTTGGAATTACAGGTGAAGGAATGGGAGCGGGTGAAATGTGAAATGGCTTAAACGGCTGCTCTCAGACAGTCTCGCACCTTCTCAGAAACCTCCGTGCCGGGAGATCATCAGAGGAGACGATTTGGACTGGCAACGTTACTCAGCTCTTGCACAGCATCCACAATTCTAGGGCACAATAAAAAGTTTCTCCTTTGACTTTTGAAAGTGGACAACTTTAATAAAGAGCTGTAATGACAGCCACAGCCAACTGTGAGAGATGGTATTGGTTTATTAGCATAAGCCGCCCTTTGAAAATGTAGTCTGCTATGGGTTAGGTTTGAATTGATAGGCTTAAAATTTCATTTGGGGAGTTAATTTGGGAGTTCTGAGTCTATGTCCTTCAAAGGGGTCTGTTCTCTATGAATATCATGATTCATGTGTGTCTGTTCGACTCCAGATCTGCATCCTTGGCAAAGCCCTCCTGACACTCTCTCCTTTCCCTTTGAACAGTTACAACACACATCTTGAATCATGATAAGATGCGTTAGTCCATGTTACACTGCCTGCTATGTACTGTATGATCATTTTTATAATTTGACTCCTTACAGGCAAGGACAGTGTTTTGCATAATATTCCACAGACTATATGGTACAATAGGAGATTCAAACTGGTCCCTCAACAAATACTGTTCAAATGGGAAAACAGAAAATGAGGATACCAGCACTTCCAGACCAAGACCACATGCAGATCCTTGAGAGGCATGGCATTTGGTGCACGCAGCAACCCTGGAGAGGGTGGGCAGGTATTCCTATTCCTCAGGAGGAGAAGCTGAGCTCAGGAATGTCAATCATGCAAATAGGGTCTCCAGAACCCAGAGACCTTCATGTGACCCACAGGAATAATGACAAATGTGTGTCACAACCTGAAAGTTAACCACGGTGCTCTGTCCTTCTGAGCCAAGATGCACCCTCAGAATCCTATTCCACAAGGTCTGGTAGCATCTGCTGAAGGACGACAGCAACAGAAAACAAACTGTAATCCCTGCCACAGTCCACGGTCTCCAAGAACACGACTGGCTGGATCTTCTGTACATCCCCTTCATGCCTGATTTTGAAGCTGTAGCATGAGAAAAAGAAAATATCTCATTGATAATGTTTATATCAATTATATGTTGAAATTGTAGCTTGTATATATATTGAGTCAAATAAAACATATTGTTAATTTCACCTGCTATTTTTGTCTCTTTGTACTGTGGCTACTAGAAAATTTAAGCACAATATTTGGCATGCAAGTGCGTCATTTGTTGTGTTTTTGTTGGACAGTGCATTCTGAAGGCTTCAGTCTCCCATCTTCGACAGCTGGCTCCTTGCTTCTGTACGGCTTCCTATTCCATTTTCAAGCTGGATGGTCCTGCCTCCTCCTTGGTTGGGGGCTCCAGCTTCCATGACACAGGCAGTCATTCTGCCTTGGTTCAGTCCACCATGGCAACCCTCTGCAACAACTCTCTGCTGCCCCCTGTTGTTGCCAAGAAACCTCTGCACTTTCTCAGCCAGACTTCAGCTCTTCAGCCAAACTCCACCAAATTCCAGCAATCTTAGTTTCTTATGAGTTCTTTAAAGAGACATTTGAAGGGCTGGGTTGTGGCTCAGGGGTAGCGCCCTTGCTTAGCACATACGAGGCCAGGGGTTTGATCCTTAGCACCACATACAAATAAAAAAAAGGTATCTACCTGCAACTAAAAAATACCTTGAAAAATTTTTTTTAAAAGATACATTGTAAAACACTGAATCTGGAATAGGGAGGCGAAAATACAATCAAGGCTTATTCCTCCTTTGACTTGGAATACACCTTCTTTTACAGGACACTCAACCGGTCAAAGCATCCCACCAGTGGCTAATTGAGAAAGTGTCAAAGGTAGGTGGTCCATGATTGACACTCGCACACCAATTATCACAGTCTAGGAAATGGTGGTCAAAGTGAAATGGCTGAGATTATGACCAGAAGAGCCAGAGCAAATCAGAGGGTTCTTCAGGGTCCAAACATGAGATTCTATCCAGGCACTGATTCTTTGAGAGGCGGAAGGAAATGCGGAGACACTGTATGAGAAGGATCAGCCCCCTCAAGGGGAGAGGAGCAAGCTGATTCAGTAGTCCTTTTCTCCATGAGTCATGACCCACGTGGACACCTGAAACCTGTGATGGGCTGACAGATTTGGCTCCACGGAAATGTTACAGGCCAGGCTATGTGGGCGATGACTGAACAGACTCCATGTTGCTCTGAGACTCCATGTTATGTAGGAAATGAGCTTCTCCCTTGGGAACGCTCCACCCCTGTACCTATCATCAGTCACTTAGCATGACATGTTTAACAATGTAAAATGGCGATTCTTATATGGTGAAAAATTGTTCTCTTTTGATTCCTTTGTTAGTAACCATTAGTAACCATTCTTTAGTTTGTACCTAGGTAAGGGTCATTTTGACCCACATTCCCCCTCTGCTGATGATTTCATGATGTAAGTTTGTAATTTCCAATCATAGCAATAGACATTTGTGATTGATGTAATTTTTGGTATAAGAACCCCTGCAACCCTATGGTCGGGGCTGTTCTCCCAAAAGCCATTTTGGGGGCATTGTGTGAGTCAGCCAGCTGGCTTAATACAGACTCTCAAACTTGGACTTCTCCGTGGTGAATGGTCTGTTATTAGGTTGTGCCCCATAACAAAACCCACCATCATAAAACTGAAACTGACAAGCACTACGTCTTTTCTGATGTGCACATGCACAAATTTTATTCTTTTTCCCATCTTAACTAAGCTCGTATTGAGCACTGTGACTGTAACTACTGCAGTTTGAGGTGTGACAGCCAAAAGGGCATGAATTTCATTTTCCTTCTTCACAACTCCTTGGGTAGCAGATTTGTTGTTACTGTAGGTCTTAGCAACCTCAGCATAAGATGTTTTTTCCTGATTAAATTGAGAACTTTCACCTTTTCACTCATAGGAAGGGGGCACTCTGTGGCTACTTTTTGGCACTTTTGAATTGTGGCATCATTACCCTTGTGCTTTGGGGCCTCCATTAAGTAAAACGAGGCTGCCTGAACAGAAGCACCATGACACCACCACAGTTGGCAATGTACACGGCGTGGATACCTTGGTCACAACGCTGAGTTGCCTCCTACCAGCACATAGTGGGATGGTGTGCATTTTCAACACACTACTCAGAACAGGGTGCAAGTCAAACTTGTGAAATGTTTATTTCTGGTAATTTCCATCTAATCTCTTTGGACTGCAACTTGACCACAGGAACTGAAAGAATAAAAAGCAAAATCATGGCCCATGGGGGACTGCTGTGCAAGTGTCACTAGCCAATGATCTCAACCAACAGGGACAGTAGAAAAGCAATTGCCCAAAGATCTGAGTTAATGTCTCAGTTCCACCACTTTATCACACCTTCAGTTGCTCACGTAACTTGCATCTGAAAACTGAAGACACAACACTTATCACACCCTGAGATTGTGTCATCCACATGAAGCATGGGGTGGGAGCCTGCAGGAGCAGCAGGTAATGGCAGGGCAACTTCTCAGGTGGGGACAAGTGTGTGACTGGAGGGGACATGACACTGACCACAGAAGCATGTGAAAGCAGCCTGTATGTTGTAAAATAGACCTCGGTTGAATTTCCTAAGACAGCAGAAGAATACAGCTTCATTCAACACAAGTGAAAAGCTTAAGGAAGGAGAAAGTGACCCTGGGTGGCCCTTGGAGAACCCACCTGCAGGAATCTCTGCCATAGCGGCACCTGCTACCCAACAGTGTGACGGGGAAGGAAATCCAAGGGCATTTTCTCTGGAATCTCCACCCCTCCTGCTTTTCTTCATTCATGTCACATTGCTCTGGCTTCAGGGCCGCTGTTCCTGCCTGAGACAATCTCCCATGGGTCCTCCCCCACTTCCCTTCTTCTCTGTACGGTTGCTCTCCTGGCATGTCCAGCGGGAGACCTTCTGAGGCCACAGTCAACACTCAGCCTCAGGGGCCACATGTGGCACCAGTCTACTCAGAAGGAATAACTGAGCCACCGGCTCCCTGGCCTCGAGTGTCCTGCTCATGATTCAGAAGCCCAAAGCATGGCACCTCCACCAGGTAATTTGTAGTACCCCGGCCGATGGGGCAGGGGGGAGTTAGGAATCTGACATCACTTTGGCACAAGCTCATTGGCTTCATGACATAGTTGGCCCGTTTACTTCCATGGGTGTACAAAAGAAGCAGATTGAGATGATCAACAGTTGCTAAATGAATGATGTCCCATATCCAGGATGGACTTCAGCCCTTACCAGTCTAACAGGCAAGTAGCATGCAGACCCGCAAGTACCAGGCAATCCTCCAGCATGCCCAGCCGCATGCCTTAGAGACTGGTCCCAGGAGGACAGGGTGCAGAGGAAAGAATCCCATTCCTAGAAGGGTTGGGCATCATCAGGATTTTTGTTACATAGCAGGGAATACTGACCTAGTTTCTAGGACTTAAAAAACTTACCAGCCAACCACAACATGCACGGATGGACTTATAGCAGGACTCTAGCTGCTGGGACCACAGAATGCCAATGTCTGCCTGGCTGATCGCCAAGCTGGTTCCACCGCTGCGCTGTGGCTCTCTAGAGGAGGCCTCAGCACAAGAGTGAAGTGAATTTCCACATTCCCTCTGGCACCTTCCAGAGACTTCTGTGAGACATTAGTAGACAGTATTTAAGAAATAGTTTTTGCTTATGAAATTCCTGATCCAACAACTTTTTTTGTTTTGGGTTTTTTTAAATAAAAGACTTCTCAAAAAGTTTACTTGGTAAATTCCAAGGAGGGAAGGAAAATGAAAATCTCCCAGATGACTCAAGCTCCAGATCAATCCCTCACAGGTCACCTCACAGTGTTTTGGAACAATTTGCACAAATCAAACTTTTCATACTCTTTGACAGAAAATCATACATTGTATATGCTATGACTACAACAAGTGAACAGAAACTGGGAGCTGAAAGTGAAATTTGTGTGCTTGATGTGATTTTGAGTGTATAACAATAAAAACAAAAGTTAAGTCTACTTAATCCGAAAATCCAAGACCCCAAAATCTGAAACTTTTCAAGGGCTGACAAAACACAAGTTGAAAATTCCACACCTGACCTCGTGTGACAGGTCAGTGCCAGAACACAAGTGCACAGAAAATACTGTCATAAAATGACCTTTGGGCTAGGTGTAGAAGGTACACATGGAACATAAATCATTGTGTTCAGACTTGGGTCCCATCCCAAGATATCTCATTATGTTCATGCAAATTTTCAAAAGTCAAAAAAAAATCTGAATTCCAAAATACTTCTGGTCCTTTTACTTTAAAAAACTGCTTTTTTTCAGATATGTGTGTGTCTAGCAATTTAAAAAATTAAAAAATTTGTTTCTGAATAACCGACAAGCCCCTTTATCTATTCCCATCTCCACATGAATGAGCCCCCTGACGCCTCCTAATAAGAATATTCACAAAATGATAGCACCTATACAACTTGAATAATTTCAAGCAATTAACAGCCAGCTTAATACCTACTTTTGGATAACAGGCAATCTAAGAAAACAGCAATTTTATGTCATACCCAATGGAATATTCTTTGCCTCAAATGAACCAAAAACAGAAAAGAAGAAAACAAATTTGCAAACAAGTCTGCTAGCTTGCTTTACCACGGAGACTTGCACCAACTTTTTGCAAAGGGCATTCAGATACCAGCCACTCTCTCTGGCAGGTCCCCGGGCTGTGAAGCAGCTCTCTCTTTCCTGCCCTTTTCTCTGGCCCCAAACACACACCCTGAGGGAGAGAACCTGGTTTGACTCTTTCTTATTTTCTTTTTTTCTTTTTTTCTTTTTTTTTGGAACAGGGTATTGAACTCAGAGGCACTTGGCCACTGAGCCACATCCCCAGCCCTATTTTGTGTTTTCTTTTTTTAATATCTTTATTTTATTTATTTATTTTTATGTGGTGCTGAGGATCAAACCCAGGGCCTCGCCCATGTCGGGCCAGCGCTCTACCACTGAACCACAACTCCAGCCCCTATTTTGTGTTTTTATTTAGAGACAGGGTCTCACTGAGTTGCTTAGCACCTTGCCCATGCTGAGGCTGGCTTTGAACTCCCTATCCTCCTGCCTCAGCCTCCCAAGCCGCTGGGATTACAGATGTGCACTACCGCACCCAGCTGGTTTGACTCTTCCCGACACAGGCAAGCTTGCAAAATCTTTCTAAAGCAGAATATGCTGCCACATGGAAAAGAAGCCATCCATCGACATCAGTCCAGAGCAAACCTTCCTCAGCGTGGCCCACTGCGCCTCCCGCTGGGGGCCGGAAGGCCTGATGCGGGCTCTATCTAATGAAAAGAAACGCCCATTAAGCACTTCCCACGCAGCCAAGAGCAAGCCAAGGAATCTCGCCTTTTGATTAAATGTGTCCCCAAGGGTGTTGCCAGTATTCACAGTCCCCTCTGTGAAATGCCAACATGTCTGTGTCCTGTAGTTCTTCATAGGTCATAGCAAACAAGGGACCATGCGTAAAAGAATTTTAAAGGTTGCATGTCTGGCAGAATAAGCACCCATATTTTAACAGTGAATAACCAAGGAAACACCTTAATTCCAAGTTTTCATCTCAATATTTTTCACTGCTGGGCTTCTGGCTAAGAATCTCACATGTCCGACTTGATGTGTGAGTCACCTGGATGCATCTTTTACCGGGGGGGGGGGGGCGGTTTGAGGAGAATGGAAAGGTGAGGAGGAGGGAGGGGACTCACCAGCCCCAGGGGTGTCCTGCAGCTTTCAGGAGTCAGTTTACACTTTGAACACAACATGAATCATAAATCCTAGCCACACCCAAGTTCAAATTTTTTCATTGATTCATTGAAAGAAAAGAATGAAATTAAAGCCATTCTAAAAATAGAAGCATTTTACATTCCTACCCATAGGCTGCTACCTCAATCCCAAATTTGCTACATTAATGCCCTCCTTATCCAGAAGTAGCATCCCAGGACCTGGGAGAACACAGCTGTGGCCATGTGGTCAGCAGAAGAGAAACCGGGGCACCCGGTGGAGCTGCGCCTAAGTCCTGCGGCTCCTGGGGGACTCCCCACTGCTGAGCTGTGGCCTGGTTTCTCACTCTTGGTGCTGTTCTCCTTTTTCTGATGTGGGAATTTGTTGCTACAAAAATATCAGGGTATCACACAAAAGCCAAGTCATGTTTAGCATTTATAATGTCAAAGTCGAAATGAAGCAATAAGACACACTCCCCAGGCATGACAACATCCCCAGGCCCTGGCAGAGAGCTCGCTGTGGCTCGGAGGGGAACAGGTGAGTCCTGGGTACACATGGGGCCCAGCCCTGTGTCCTGGAACAACTTACCGCAGACATGGAGTTCCAGCTGGGTGCCTGGCCATCCCGCCAGGTGTTCAGACTCTTGTTTTCTTAAAGAACATTCATATTCTATGTTCTTTGTAAAGACCATTTGCAGGCAAATTAAGTGAAACCAATTTGAGCTCGCTTAAGCGATAAAGGCTCCATAATGAGAGAAGGAGGGAAGGTACCACAGAAGAGGAATGAATGGCCCCTAGACCCCAGGAGCCACCAGAGCCACCAACAGCAAAGACCTGGCTCGTAACCAGGCTGCTGTTGCTGCCTCTCTCCAGGTTTGCCCTGCTGCACCCTAGGCCAGGGTGGCACGTGGGAACTGACGGCATCCAAAATTCCTAAGAAGTACTCCACAGGGCCACTCTGGGCCAGGTGCCACCCTGGGTCCAATCACTGTGTTCAGGGTAGTCAGATGGGGAGCAGCAGAGCAGCAGCCAGAAGCCACCCTGCTGATCAGGGGAGAAGAGTGGTGCTCAGCACCCCAAAAGGGCAGTCGGCAACTCAGACAAGCCAGACACCCCTGTTACACACTCGTGGCATGCAGGAGGCTGGTGCAGTGCTTCACAAACGTGTGCCCCTTTCATCACCTCAAAGGACAGTCTGCCATCTTGGTAAATGTCCACTATCAACTATCTTCACTTAATTTGTACTGACCATTTCAGATAAAACTGATATGTTTATTTCTGGTAATACTTTTTCAAAAAGAGAATTTGGAAGCAGAGCAGCGGTGTGAGAACTGGCTTTGCTTCCCAGCTGCGTGCCCACACCTGTCACCTGAACACGCAACACTCCCACGAGGCTGCGAAGTCCACGTGGGTGTTTTAAGCCTCCCAAGTTAGCTTTGGGAGGAAGAGTCGTAGACTGTGAGCTCGTAGAGGCCTTGGTCTGGATTCCTTCCCTCTCATTGCTAATAACTATTTTACTATGTTTTTATTAGGAGTGGGAAAAGTTAAATGTGTAAAAGGACGTCCTGACTTCTCCAGATTGTGTTCAAGATTTCAGTTCCATCAGGGGAACACTGAAGAACCTCCTAGCTTTCCCAGCCAGCCACAGAAAGGCAGGAACTGTCTTTTGAGTTCCCAGCCACTATGTGGTCAGGTATAAGATGACCACTGTCAGCCTAGTCATCTGATGCTGGGTGTCCAGTGCCATCACTCACGTGAGATCTCCAAGTATCTGGAAGCCATCACCTGGGACCCATGTGTCTAAGCCAGCAGTATCCTCTGATGATCCGCCTTGTTCTCTGTCAACAGAGCCCTTGTGCAACAGAGCCCTTAATATCACACTGCTGGGCCCTTGTGCATTCCTGTTCAGTGGCTCGGATCCTCTGTGCTGTTGGAAGCACTTCTGTTCCACCCACATTTCCCCATCAGAGACCTGGACCCAAGCCCTGGTGTCAAATGGCTTTTGTGGCAAACTTCACTTCCCAGGTCTGATTAGAAGACCACTGCCCACCAGGAGGTGTGTTGTGGCACTTTCTTACTGACCTTGGTCTTGTTGGAATTCCTATAACACTTTTCCTACAGGATTTATTTTCATCTTACCTTTCCAAAAGAAATCCTATAGGAAAAGTGTTACAGGTGTTGGGAGACAAGTAATTACAACTTCTCAGCTTTTGCAAACCCACACCAACAGCCCAACAGCCTGGTTCTGTGATACTTTATGGACCAGAAATCCTGAGAAGCCAATATGCCTGGCCCCACCAGTGTGATATTAAGTATAGACTGGCACCAAGATACA
The DNA here is from genome assembly GCA_020662805.1 of Glaucomys volans. Lineage (NCBI taxonomy): Eukaryota > Metazoa > Chordata > Mammalia > Rodentia > Sciuridae > Glaucomys > Glaucomys volans. The sequence continues at coordinate 370,655 of JAJEJO010000145.1, read as the reverse complement.
CCCCTTAATCATGCTTTGCTCTACTTACTGGGGTGAGTGACAGCTGTCAGAACAGGGTTAGCTGAGTTGGCTGGGCATTCCTCAATAATACTGATGCTTCGTCATTCATTTTGTAAAGGGCAATAATGGATGCCACAAACAAGTGATCACCCGAGGTCATATCATATTTTTGAAGACATAAAGGACAGAAATAAATAAAAAGTCCTCATTGTATTTTCTAAAGTTATGTGTCTATTGGATATCTATGAGGATACATATTTCAACATGAAATCGTAAATTATAAATATATAAAAAACAAACAAAAAAACTGGATAATGAATATGAAGAGTAAACTTAATTTTGTGGAGGTATCACCGAATTTTCACACTTAAGGTCTACCAGTTTATAATACTCCAAGTGAGAGTACTGTACTTCTCTTCATTCTGCTAAAGAGCAAAGGTCTAATATTCAACTAGCTGCATTTATTGATATTAAAATCAGCCAGCAAGTTTTGATCTGAACCAGAGGCTAGACATCAGTAATATCATCTTCCAAAGGGTCCACCTCTGGCAAAAGCCAGCTGGATTCCAAAAAAAAAACAAAAAACAAAAAAATTATGCAATTCTCAGTGTGATGTGTCTCTGGAGATGGCTGATAAAAGGAGCTGTTCCACGAGCTTGAATTCTCTGGACGGTTTGGGAAATGTCACAGAGTATAACAGGAACTTTGGGATGATGTGACAAATTGATGATCCCCGTCAGATTCCAGCACATGGTTTTATCAGTTTCAAAGGACTAGCAGGGAGTGCTCACAGCATACTAATCTTTCTAAATAATAGATCTAATCAATTCCTATCTGATTAGACAAAATTAAAGCTTCTTGAAAACTTCAAAGTATTTTCTGTTCAAAAAATCTTATTTTAGGGTTTCTAATTTGTAAGGAAAAGTTGAAGAGTCCTGGTCTCAACAAAATCCCACTATTTAAAATATCCAATGTTAGCCAGGTGTGGTGGCCTATGCCACCCTAGTGGCTAGGGAGGCTGAGGCAGGAGGATTAAGAGTTTAAAGCCGGCCTCAGCAACTTAGCAAGATCCTAAGCAACTTAGCGAGACCCACTCTCAAGATAGAAAATTTTAAAAAGGCAGGGGGATGTGGCTCAGTGGTAAAGCAGCTCTAGGTTCAATCTCCGGAAAAAAAGAAAAAAATTGTTAACCTCTAAAGGACTGATGCAAACCCAGCAACTTCCAGGGACAGAGCTCTGAAGTCAAACTTCATTATGATTTTGGCTTGTTCAATTATTGACTGCGAAATTTGGGACTTTACTCATCTCCTCTGAGTTTAATCTTTTCTGTTTGATGGGATTAATGTGGCATGCTTCATGAGGTTGCCCAAAGACCAAAATGAGCAGCCTGGAAAACGCTCCATGTAGGTGTGATGTCTGGTGCAGACCTCGGTGTGTCGGCCTGATGTGCACTCAGGATGCCCACGTTCTTTTCTGTCTCCTCCACGCCGGCCTCTGTGACCTCCAGAAGGAGAAGTGGCTCTGCGAGGACAGGAACTTGACCTGTGTGCTGCGGTGCTAAAACAGAACCAGGAATGCTACAGATTCTTAACACTCGGTTGAAGTCCTGGTGCCTTATTACTCCCCAAAATGATGATGCTGTCACTCCAAGGGCTAAGTCCTCATATCCTAACGGGTCCTCTCTTCCACTGCCATGCATACTGGAACCATCACGACTAACCCCATGGACATTGAAAGGATAATAAAGGAATATTATGAATAATTCTATATTTGGAAATCTGAAGATTTGAAGGAAATGGATCAACTACTTAAAGGCACAATCTACCAAAATTTACACAAAGAAAACTATATAATGTCAATCAGCCTATAGCTATTAAAGAAACTGAATGAATAACTAACAGCTTCTGAAACAGAAAGCAATAGACCTACAGGGTCTCCCTGGAAAATACTATCAAATATTTTAGGAAGGAATGATACAAATTGCTTACGATCTCTTCCAGAAAATAGAAGCAGAAGGAATATTTCATAATTCAGTCTATAAGACAAGCATTATCCTAGTACCCCAAACCATATACAATACATGAAAGGAACCCATAGACAAGCATCTCTCATGAACACAAACTTTCAACTCAAACATACAAACAGCAATTCAACATGAGTGAAGGACCTGAACATTTATTTCTCCAGAGAAGAACTATGAATGACCAAGAGCACATGAAAGTGTCATTGGTCATGAGGGGAAATGCAAACCAAAATCACAAGACACCTCCCCACACCTACAGGGCTAGGTCAAGTCACAAAAGACAGCTAATTCTGCTGAGGCCTGGAGAAACCACAGCCCTCTGTGTTTGCAAACCAAAGCAGCTCTCTGAGCTCTGACCCAAACTACCCTGCTATTCCTTCCTTCAGGTTCAATGCCAAATAGCAGACACTTCAGAAAAAGAGAGTTAGGCAACGACACCAGCTGGGACCACGGCATCCTCTTTGTACCCAGCAATTCCACTCTGTAGTGGCTGATTTTGAAGCAAATGATCTCAGGCACCATCTTTGACGATAGTTCAGAAATGGAAGGAATGGTGACTAATTCAGCCGCCAGAATGTTACAGGTTGCTCTTACTCATGGGCAGAGCATTCCGTGGCAAAGTCCTGGACTCTATGGGGGAAGTTCTGGTTTGGTTACATATTTGTTAACATTAGCACTAGCATTAGCGTGAATTGCTGCTGCAATTGTGCCTACTTAGTACATCATAAGATATTTGATGTCCTCTTACATAATCATGGAATGTTTGTATTCATGTTACAAGATTGGGCACCATGTTTTAGCATTTCAATAATCCTAGGTTTATGGTTGGGTTATCTTTCCTCTGACCTTCATAAAGGTCTCCTTTATTGAAGTGGAATCCTTGGACAGGAAAGCAGCCAGTGCACATCCAAGGAGCCCTCTCCTCACCCAGACAGCCCTGCCGCCCTCCTCTCTGGTCCAGCCACACACATTTTGGTTCAGGAATATCTCATTTCCTCAATAGGCAATGCTTCATTGTCCTGTGCCATTTCTTCTGCCTTTGGTTCCTTCTCAGTCCCCTCTATCTCTGTCTCTCTCTCTCTCTTCTTTGTATCATCTTATTTGCTTCTGTGAATCAAAATTCCACCATACTCAACTTAATAAAAAAGCTAATGGTTGAAGAACTTTCAAATATCCCATCAAACTGCACCAATATTTTCTCTTATGCTTCAATTGAATGATAATAAGCCTAATATTTGGGGAGTTCACTATGTGGCAAACCCTGATGCTGAACACTTCAGACCACCTCATTTAATGCTCCCGAAACCCCCACTTAATGGAGGTTTCGTGACTCCCAATATTACAGAGGAAATCCAGAAGCAGAACTGCTGGGCAAGTGCATGTCAGGAGAGGGGGAGCCTGATCCAAACCTGGTGCCGTGACCCCAGGGCCAGCCCTGGCTCCTGACTGGCCCCTGGGAGCTCACTTGGAGTACAGCACTGCATCTGGGCATGCTGTGCTCATGGACTGGGCTTCACGGGGAGGCTGGGAGGGAAATGCGTTGTCTTACTTTTCTATATGACTTGCCAGCCCCTGGACAGCAGTTGTGGAATTAAATCCTGAGAGCGTTCCTATGGGAAATTACAACTAGCTTTAGGATAATACTTCCTGATATTTGTCCAGAAATGCCTTGTTAAAAAGATTCAACTGAAATTAATGTAGTATTCACCACTCTTTACTATCTGGAATGTTCTTCCCTATCACCGCACTTACTCCTCATCACTTACACATAGAGACTATAACCGTGGAACCACAAGGCGAAGGCTCAATAATCACCGTAATAATTAGAACCATTAGTATTACAAACAGCACAACTATTCCAAGTGTCTTATACACATACTATTCATATGTAAAGCAAATCTATCAAGTTTATAGGGTTACTTCTATTTTAAAGATGAGGAAATCAAGGGTCTGGGGTGGTGGCTCAGTGGAAGAGCACTTGCCTAGCATGCACGAGGCCCTGGGTTCGATCCTCAGCACCACATCAAAATTAAAAAAATAAAGGTATTGTGTTTACCTACAACTAAAAAATGTATATATCAAAAAAAAATAAAGAGGAAATCAAGATTCAGAAAGGTTATGTAACTCATCCAACATTGCAGAGCTAGAAAAACAATGTAATCCTAGGTGTCCAACCAACTGCAGAATTCTGGCCCAGACAAGCTGCCCTGCTGTCTGCTGTGGTCTGGGGGCTGGTGCTCCGTGTCAGGACAGAGGTGAGCACCTGCTGAAGTTGCCTCCTACAATGTCCTCAAGGGCTGGAAACAGACCCAGGCCCAGCCGATGAGTTTGTGTGTTAGCGACCATTGATTGCATGTTTGTGAACATAAAATAACATGGGTTTTCTGTTGTTTATTATTGTTGTTTTGGTTTTTGTTTGTTTGGGCTAGCTTGGTTGGATATTTCCACAACATTGTTGGCAGCATACTGATCAAAGCACTTGCATTTGGAAGAACTGACTTGGAGTTGCCTTTTCACCAGGTGTGACGTCTTCCTGTTCTCAAGTGGGAGAATGGATTCAGCAGGCTGGGCCGAGGTGTGCTCTCTAAACGGAGGTAGTTCGTTGGGCTGTGCTGAGCTCTGCCGGGTTGTGCTGGGCTGTATCGTCTCGTATTATGTTATCAACGAGTGAAAAGTAGGTTTCCTTGTGGTGAGGGTGGCCTCCTGGGTCACTTCAAAGCAGTCTTTGGAAATTCCCTTCCCAACCCACAGAGAACTGCACACTGCTGTCACCAGCGAGAGCATCGCTCAGGGATGTTTTGGGGTCTGCAAAACACCTCTTCTCTTCTCATTCTTCCTTTTTGTAACTTCACGTTCCTTCCTGGTTTCTACACTCAGAATGGCTCAGACTTGTCCCACATCAACAAAATCACTTGCCAACACTCCACAAAAAATGCTCCAGACAGTGAGGCAGACCTCCCAGCAACCCTGGCTTTCTGGAATCTTCCATCAGACTTCAAAGGACAGCTTCCACAGACAGGAGAGATAAGTATTTTTGCAGAGGAGACCATCTTAGGGATATTTGTACAATATAATCCCAAGGATGAGCTCTAGGGAGGAGATATTTAAACATATTAAATTGCAACATAAATTCTCTGACCTTTCTATTAATTTGTTTAATAATTAGTTAATAATTACTCTGGCATTTTTGCTGCTTAACTAAATAGGAAAAATTCTAAGTCTGGTCTAGTCAATATTAGCTAATATTTATATGAATTTGAAAGCCTTCCTTTAGCAATTAATATTTTAGTGAGGGTGATTCTTAAATTAGTGAGTGTTTTCTGGGGGAGCAATGGGCCTGAGGGGGACTTGTCCACTACAGCCTCTCTGTTTCTTTTCAGGGTTATACAAATGGATATCAACTACGTCTCTGGCCCCCTTTCCATTTCCTTGGTAATGAGGCTATTCCTGGCTATTGAAGGACTGTGACCTCATTGGGGTTCCAGGGCAGAAAAAGGGTCACTCAGGGCTCTGGAAGTGGGACTGAGAATCCCCCTCCCTGGCAGGAACATGACAGAATCTGCCAAGGAGACCCGGCTGCACTCCAGCCTGTGTCTGTCTGGTCTCAATGCTCTGCTTTGCCCTCTGCTCCAAACATCTCCCAGAATCATCTCCAGCTAAAAGCCAATGAGCTAAATAAACAAGCAGGTATGGAATGAAACAGAAGCCTAGTACTCAGAAAAGTGCTACCCTGTGTATTTTTAAGCCCATGCATTTGGAGAGGGGTTGTCAGCCTCCAGGGCTAAACCAAGGCACACTAGACCAAGTTTAAGGGACTCTGAGATTGCCCTGCAGCAGTCTAGGCAGGATTCAGCTCCAGATGGCTCCACCCCTGCGCCTACACTCTCAACCACTGGGCTATATGAATTCCTGAACTTAATGGGGATGAGGTCAAGGTCAGAGTTAAGCAAACTTGAATTCAGATGCAAATTTTTCCACTAGAAACTGTGCAGTGTCTCTGAGCTTTCTCATCTGTAGAGACTCAGGATTGTCATAAGAACTCCAGGAGGTAATGCTTAGAAAGCACTTGGCGGTGTCTACAAAGCAGCAGGGGACTAGGAGTAGTGGCTCTGGATTATTCTGAGCTGAATTCAGAATGTTAGCATCATATTAAATATTAAATACCCACCATTATTCATTTCATAACACGGAACATACAAAAAACAGGCAGGCATCGTCTTCACATTTAGACATCCTGGAGTCTAAAACTACTAATACCACTCTACGGTTCAAAATAAGAATAGAAAATTAACCCCTGATGAAGGTCGTGAGTTGAGCAAAGCTCTGGACAGTTCCATCAATAGAAGCTGCATCTGTGAGATTTCAGGAAGGAGGTGGAGGTGGTGGACCCCCTGGGGGGAGTGAGGACCTCTTCCTGCAGGGGTGGAGACCTCAGGAAGCAGAGAAGGTGAAGGAGACTCCAAAGGCAAGGGAAAGGACAGGGTGATTTGACAGGGAGATAAGAAATGTCCAATGTCCACGTGTCCTTGCGAAGGGACACAGCCCTGATTTGAGTTTCTGTCACTTGATGATTTCCTTTACCTGCTCTTGAGATGGAGTGCCCCTGTGTGTCTGGTTAAATCATCAGGATTGATGGAGCTGTGTGTTGTTATAGGCGGCTCCTTGGTTATTCTAGTTCTTCTTTACCACCAGTGCAGTGCCCAGAATGTATTATGTCCTCAATAAATACTTGATGGATCTCAGTGATCACATACAGCTCAACTCCAACAGAGTCCCCGTGGGCTTAAACACACATCTCAGTATTTCTCATCTTCAGCATCCTTCTAATGAATCCCATTGTCCCTGTGATGTGGTCCAGATTGCAAAGGTGGCACCTATTCCTCCCCAGCAAAAATAACTTCCAGAGACATGAAGAGCACAGGCTTGCCAGCACATGCAGGTGACAGCCCATAATAAAGGTCCCTTTTAATAGGCCAGGAGGGGTATCCAAAGGATAGAGGAGAAAGCTGGCTCTCAGTTTTCAGCAAACTAACTAAAAAGTCATTATGGAATGGTTTTATTGGCCAAGAAGTAATCACGTGTTGGCACAAGTTCCACAAGGTTAAAAGAAGATCTTTAACCCCAGTTTAAATCAGGCATTTGCCTTAAGACAAATGGCAATAAAAGCTTTACAGTCTAGATACATTCTGCACGAACTGTGAATCGTTAAATGAGAAGGAAAAAAACATCCTGATCTAATTCCCGCTTCACTTAATTCAGGGTCCAAGAAAAATGAAACTTGCCGAGATACTTTATCCTCATTCAATGAACATCTCAACTTGGACTTTTCCTTCAAACACTGGTATTTACAGCGAGTTGCTTTTCCTTATACTTTTTAAAGAAAGAGTTTAAGAAAAAATTCAAAGTTAGTTATATTTGTTCATTGGCATTGACCATTCATATCCTTAGCTTGACATAAACCATTGCCAAGTTAATTCTAATTTGGTGGTTTCAGAAAAGAGTTTCTGTTGTTGATGATAACTGTAAGCATAAAGATGAGCTATGTTCAGGCATTTTCCTAGACTATGGTAACATTCCTTAAAGGAGATAATTTTTCAACTTTGATTTTTTAGCTTTCTGATCATAACGTTAAGTACACTTGAGGAGAAGTCTAGCTTTTGGTATCAGACAGACACACTGCCTGCAGAAAGCAATTATTACAGGCTGAAAATTGTTGGGAATGATAAATCATGAATGGTGTCTGCGTCAGAAAGTGTTTCACACAAGGATTTTTACCTGGGTGCTGTTCTAACCACCCAACCATGCAACAAAACAAGAGTCAGCTCAGGGTGGGTGCTGATTACCCTCTGGTGACACACGGAGCGAACACCAGTGGGATCACCAGGGACCAGCACCCCACAAGTCCCGTCACTCTCAGTCCAACCGCCTCACCTCCTGCTTTGTACAAAGAGTGACCACCAGGAGACTCAATGTGCTCCTTCAGAACCCCCAGCCCAGCACAGGCAATCCCAGCTGCTCTGGAGGCTGAGGGAAGAGGATCACAAGTCCAAGGACAGCCTGGGCAGCTATTAAAATGAAAGTGTTGGGGATGCAACTCAGTGTCAGAGTGCTTGCCTACCCTGTATCAGGCCCTGTGAAATCCCAAATACCACAAAAAAAAAGGAGGGAGAGAAGGAGGAGGAGGAGAAAGTAAGCAAGCTACCTACTGGTTGGAACTAAAAACATGTCTTTCTCCCTTCTTAAAACGTTTTTACTCAATTTGTGCACACTGAAATCCCATGTTTTGATAGACAGATTCCCAGGGGACTGATTGATGACTGGTTAGAGGCATTTCCATCACCTCACGTGTCACCTGTGTATGGGGACAGTCACCTAAGAGCTACTCTCTCAGCCAATCTCAAGTGTAGGATACAAGGTGATTCACTATCGTCCCAGCTGCCCAGGAGACCTCCAGAACTTTTTAACTCTACGTAAATGAAAGTCTGTACCCTTTCCCCAATTCCCCCTAGAACAGGCCCGTCCTGACAACTCGTGTTCTACTCTACTTAACTCTCGAGGAGTTCCTTCCATGACTTCCTTCTAGAAACTCTGGGGTGCTAAACGCACTCAGAGCTTTCTCTGAGGTTTTCTCCAGACACTCCCCAGCTTCCTTATCTGCAAAATCTTTGAAGTAAGGTGGCTCTTCAGGAATTAAACAACCCCCCACTTTTGCTCTGCACTCTGTTTAGGCAAGCTCTGGGCTTCAAACATCATCCAGGCCCAGGAGTCCCCAACCTTTCCTTTGAGTCCCTTTACCAATATCTCTGACTGCCTACATGGCACTGCCACATGAAGCTCTGAGGGCACATTGAATTTGGCATGTCCCAAATCAAACCGAATGTTACGCCCCAAGCCTGGCCTTCCTCCCACCTTCCATACTCAGTTGAGTGGCACCATGAGGAACCCAATCCTGACACACCCAAGCCTTCACCAGACCATTTAACACAGGGCCAGGACCTACCACCCACTTCTCCCTCACTCCCAGGTCATTTGCCTCCATCTGTCCCTTCCACACCATCCCAGACCAAACAGCCATCTTCTCTTACCTGGACTACTGCTAAAACTTTCTAGGTGGCCTGCCCACGTCCAGGTTTGACCTTCAATCCATCCTTCACGAGGTAAGCTTTTCAACACATAGATTTGTTTATTCCATTCTCCCACTGGGAACCTGGAGATGGGCGTCCACTGCTGAGGTGGTGGGCAGCAGAACACTTCGGGCTGTCTTCAGGCTCTGTGATCTGGCCACGCTCCTCCTGTCTCACCCTCCTCTTCACTCTCCACTCCAGCCACACGGGCCTTGCTTCAGCTGTTCTCTGCTCAGTCTCATCTAGCGCTTTCCACATTCCCTTTCTTGCAGTTATCACCATATTCACCTACTGGTTTTTTGAGAAGTTGATCTTCTCTCTCCACTGAACGATTGTTTGCAAAATCAGAACCAAAATCACATACATTTATTTTCATATTTTATCCCCAAACGTCTTGCTCACATGGAGTTGGTGTTCACACACACCTGCTGGATGAATGACTGTCTGTTCAGAGGTAACAGATCTGGATTTATCTCTTAAGACTACTGAGTAGGTGAGCTCACCAGAGTGGGAAAGGAAGGAGGTGGAAGAAAGAGCCCTGGGAGAGCTGCCACTCACAAGCACCCAGGGAAGAAGGTGTGGGCAAGGTCAGTCTGCAGGAATCAAGCCAACGTGGAACACGACCTCCAGAAACACATTTCCTTAGCCTGGGTAATCTTGTTAATGTTTCCTGGTAATGCGCAGGACTGAAAATGGAATTTCTCACAGATATTCCTTCATCCTTTCCTTACGGAGGACAGACCCACTTCACAGCCTAAGGTTGAGCAGACACCAAACTCGAAGTTGTCAGAGTTTCTCTCACAGGGTCCCCAGGCTTGTCAGCGCAGCTGCCACACACGGCCTCACCCTGCGAAGCTACGAGGCCTGCAGGTGAAGCAGGCAGTGGGCAGCCCTCTGCTCCCTGTGAGGCACACCTCAGCTCCCCACTGCCTCCCCCTGAAGAGGCAGCTGAGGTCCCCAATAACAAGGCGGAAATACAGCAGGTTCCAGAACCTCATGAAAGGGGTGCCAGATGAAAAACAGGATGCTCACTTAAATCTGCATCTCAGATAAATAATACATTGCTAATCTAATAGCGTTGGTGTGTTTGTACACTGTTTGACGTGATTTGCTGAATCGGCTCTGACCAAAGCCCAAGCGTCCACTCATCCACTCACCCAGCATCTTTAGTGCCAGCTGTGGGTCAGTGGCTGTTCCAGCTGCTAGAGCTCAGCAGTGACCAAGACAAAGTCCCTCCTGGGGCTCAGTCTGTAGTGCAAACCAACCTGGGCACCTGGGGAACCCAACAGGCTGAACACCAGAGGGCAGTCCACCCACCACTCCCCTGCCACAGCTCTCCTCCCTTAGGAGAGGACCCTGTCACTCCGAAACGTCCACAGTGATCCTCACTGGCTTTGGGAATTCACATGATCTTAATTTCTTGATTTCTCTGCATTTTCCTCATTTTCTGAACGAGTATATCTGACTTGTCAGAACAGCATGAATTGTTCCATTAAGTCCATATGCAAAGAGTCACTTTTTGTGATTTTTTAATTCGTGGTTGGAGTCCTAATCTGCATCACTAACAGGAAGTCTCTTATCAGCTTGGGTGATGCTTTGCCCTGCACAGGACTGTCCTGGGTGGGGTGGGAGGGGCAGAGAGAGCATCCCACAGTCAGGCAGAGCCGAGGTCCTCCCCCTGTGGAGGGCAGGCCACAGCCACCCGACAGGAGGAGCCAAGCCACTAATTGTCACTCTGTGCTTCCTACAGTAGGTCATTAAGTGTCAAAATACCCCAGTGCACCTCATATGCAGAATCTAGAGCTCATATCTTTGCATTGCCCCACAACCACTTCCTAGGAGATAACTGATGATCACAGGGTGACCCATGACTGGCTCTGGCCTGTCCACCCCCTCCTGGTTCAGAACCTCGCGGTCTCCTCCCAACCAGGTGTCCATGCTTCAGAGGTCCCACTGCCTTCCCTTTAACTATTCAGAATGCAGAGGATCTCGTTATGTGGTCGGTCCTCCTCATCCACTGGATCCACATCTGCAGATGCAACCAACATGGACCAAACATCCTAGACAAAAATATCTATCTATGCTGAACACATACAGATATTGCCATTGCTTCCTAAATAATCAATAAAACAGCTGTTCACATTGTAGTGGGAGTTATAAGTAATGTCAGAGATGATTTATAATATCCAGAAGGATTATGCAGGTTACATACAAACACTGTACCTCTTTACATAGAGGACTTGGGCATCTCCACATTTTGGTATCTGGGAGGGTCCTGGAACCAACCCTTCAGGAATCCTAAGGGACAACTGTGCTCTTCCCCATCTGTCAGAAGTCACAGTGACCAGGAGTGCAAATCCTTCCCCAGGAGCCCTTCAGTGAGTCCAGGGGGCCCACACCCAGCCTTGAAGATCCCCTACCAAGTTCTGCAGCATTTTGCTGATTCTTAGTGGACACAAAAGTACTAATATAATCTCTAGACAGTTATCCCAATTCATTTACAGAGAATATATGAATTAAACAAAATAAAGCATCTTGAGCGCATTTCTTGCCACCCAACAACGGACCTGATATGGATTTCCTAAGCCCACATCAGGCAAAACCTTGTTTCAGTGTCTTTACCTTACCTGGGGAACTCAGTGGTAAAGCCACCTATTTGGGAAAATTTTAAAAATTAGAAATAAAATAGACATTTTTACCTCATGTACCTTTACGACTGCATGATCAATGTGATCCTGAAATATGTATAATCAGAAAAATGAGTGATCACATCCCATTTATGTGTGATTTATCAAAATGTATAAATGCATTCTACTGTCATGTATAATTATGACAAAATTAAAAATAATAAAAAACTGAATGGACTAAAGTAATACATCCTGATAAATTTTGCCAAAAATTATTCATTTTTTAAAAGTAACATTTATCTCCTTGGTATTGGTATAGGTATCTTATGCCTAAACATTTCATAACTTTCCACATGATTCCAGAAAAGTAGAGGTTTCCTTAATCAAACTTTTCATCATGGCAAAACCAGTGGAAAGAGTTTTCAATTCACTTCAAGCCATGGCTAACATTCTCATCAAAATAAGGCAAAATGATAATTAATTTCAGCTTCAATATCTCACAAGGCTCATATCACAGAATTTCAGTGCAGTAAGGGGATTCCAGGGAGGTCAACAGGGATTCTCTTCTCTGACAGCTGAGAACCCTGAGACCCAGAACGGCCAATGCATCCTCAGTCACCTAGCTTAACAACCATTCAATGACCCACTAGGTGAGGCTACAGCTTGAAAATGGTTTGTCCCCACCAAACACGGTGTTGACAGGTGATGGGGCCTTTGGGAGGCACTGGGGTCACAGGTGATCCAACTGAATGGATTGCTGTTTTTTTCAAGGGACTGGGCTATGTCTCTCAGGAACTGGATTAGTTACTGCAAGAGTGGGTTGTTTTTAACTGAGTTTCATTTTCTAGGTTTGTTCTTTTGCTTCCTTCCTCACCTCTCTCACTTGCAACTCTACCATGAGGCCCTCATGAGATGCTGAGGCCAGTACATTGATCTTGGGCTTCCAGAACTGTGAGCTAAACAAGCTTCTTTTCTTTATGAATTACCCAGCCTTGGGTATTTGTTATAGCAACTCAAATGGCAGTAAGATTGTTAACAACTCTTATGTGCTAGCCCTAGGGAGGGAAGTCCAAGCGTGAATAACTAGACACGGAGGAGTGTGCTGTCTTGGTTGAAGCTGGAACTAGCACCCAGGTGTAGTTGATGCCAGGGCAGAGTTCCTTCTTTCCCAGGAAGGCAGGCTATCAGAATGGCTTCTGATCTCTTTGGGACACTGAAGTGGAATGTCACTTGGAACCTGTCTGCCTTAGCAAATACTCACTCAACCCCACACCCCAAGAGTTGAACTTGCCACCAAGCTGTCACATACACACAGGGCAGACTAATAACCTCTTTTGAAATAAAGAAGATTTGAAAGGGGAACCATTTCCAAAATCATGCAAACAGCATTCAACCCAATGGCATCATCTAATCCCCACATGACTTTGAATGCTTTCTCCTTCATTTCAAGCCACTGCTAAATTATCTACACCCCAGAGCATAAAAACGCAGTGCATAAATCAAAAACAAGCCAGTTGTTTCTTTCTGGGCTGTTGCAGAAATATCAATCTGCCACATCATTTAGCAGCAAAGAAGAAAACTCCATATGGGGTCAGGGGAAGCATGAGCAATGAGCCTGATAACTTGGGGGGAATCTTGGAATTTCTAACCAAATTAAATTCCTGACAGTTCCAGGGAAAGATGTTATCAGGTACATACAGTGTGGGTCAGGAGAACTGCTCCCCTTCCCCTATAGTCTCTGCTTTTATTTAAATCAGATTTAACTCTAGTTCTCTCCCTATAACTGAACTCCTTGGCCTATACTTCCCAATGCCAACTTGTTTCCTTTGTGACTTATTAGTGTCCACCCATGAAACACAATCCAAATTCCATATCTAACTTGGCAAGCATGAATCTAAGATTTTTAACTGCACAGGAAAAAATTTATATGTACACACACACACATACAGACACACACCAGAGGATGCAGCTGGAGGAAGCTTCTGTGGAAAGTCCTGAGGCCTAGAAGAGTAGGCTTGAGGGCAGGTCTGACGTAAGATCCAAATCACTCCCACGCAGCGTCTCGCACAGGAGAGGAGCTGGGCTACATCACCCACGAAGCTTCCCTCCCAACCCAGAGCACGATCTTTCTCCCCTGGGCGTGATCCTTTGCAGTCTCCTACCTACCTCCTGCTGATTCATCTCCTTATCGTTTAGTTCATGAGTCATCCAACCATCAGATCTAGACTAGCTTCCTTCCAAACCACCTCAACCATCAATTGAAACTCCAGCTCCACCCCTGGATAGCTTCGGCTCCTCTGTCACCAGCCACACTCTGCTCTGAGGTCCTAATGCTCTTTGACCTATGGTGTCCCTTGATCATAAATCGCCTCATATGAGTGATTTTTCTTTGCAGTCTTTCTTACTTGCTTAAGGTGCTTGCCTGCACACTCACCCAGCTGTGAACCCATTCTCTACAGAATCAAATGTCCTTAGCTCCCCAGCCCATTTTCCTCTCACTACTCCCAACTAATCTGAGCAGTGATTCTCCACTCTATTAAAAAAATGAGATTCTTAAATTGCTCCCAGCCCTAATCATGTGTAGGTTTGATATTTTATTTATCACTTAGAAATTTAGTTTGTCATTTTGATGTTATCCTTATCAATCCTTTCGATTGGTTATTCGGTTAGAATAATTACACTGGAGGTGCTTGCTGCAGGGGGCAGGTAACAGAGGTCAGCGAGACTACTTTTGGAAGAGGCCAGAATTCCAGGGGATAAAATCCAGGTGTCCTTGGAAAGTTCCTTCAGACTTTTGCTAGCAAGCTAAGAGCTTCAGAAGTCTTTTCCCCCTGAAAGCTTGGGAGAAGACGATGTAAACATAGCTTGGTATTTATTGGAAGCAAAAAGTCTTCCTAAAAATCCATCGTCAAAGTTTATAATTTTAAACCATCAAGAAACAATTCTCTTACCTCCAAAGGGCTGTCTTCTGTCTCTTTGAATGAAGGGAAACGCATACGTCACGTGATGGCCCAATTTAGGAAGAAAGAAATGAAACGGTCAACAGTTTCAGTGTGCAATTTAGAAAAAAAGGGTAAGATCTGATCATGCTGACATGTTCCTCATTTTCTGCTTCACGAAAAAATAAAGGGTACTTATGAGAAATGTCATCTGTTATTAAAGTGAGATGATTGCCTCAGCCCTTCTAAGATGTTTTGTAATATTAATTTTTCCCTAATGACATTTTTAATATACTCTGTGATAAATTGCTGCCCC
>JAJEJO010000145.1:319631-355226 GCA_020662805.1 Glaucomys volans | reverse complement strand
GGATGTGTGGGACTGTAATAAGCATGACCCCCTGTCTCTCTCACAGATTGGAGTCATTCATTACCCAAAGCCATGGCCAATTCACATCTCTGGTCCACACGCAGTTTTTCACCAGCTGGCACCTAAATTTGTCCTTGTAGCTGTTTGCCTCAATTCTGGAGATGTGTATTTGACAGTCTAACTTTGCAGGTAAGGGAGTAAGGAGGGGTTCGTGCACTCAACCAGAGGAGGCTGGATCAGACCACAGGCAGCTCAGGGTGGGGGGCCACACCTGTGGGGTCTTCAGAACACCTTCCTCCCTGCTTACCCATGTTGGCCTAAAGGCAAACTGAATTGGGAGACATCCTGCTCTCCACTTTGTCTTTCACCAGCACCAAGGAATTTTGATGGCTCTGTAAAACCAAGGTTCTGAAGTCCCCCCCCCAAAAAAAGCTTGAATAACCTTGCATAGATTCTTTTGCTCTGATTTTAACCTATTCGCTTCCAGATTAAGGAAGAGAGAAGAAATGAAGAGAAGGAGAATATGGGACAGCTCCCAAATTACATGCACCCATCAAACATGATCTGCTGGCCACTCTTATGCAAAAGGTACAGGAACATGGGAAATCAGTGTATTTGCAATTTCATGGTTTTTTTTATGCTGTCATCAATGAGTAGCCATTGCTAGGTATCAGGCTGGGCATAGAAACACCTGGGTGACTTGCTCAGACCCCGACTGCCCTGGGCGTGTGTTGAGGAAGAACACTGTCGGGGAACACATGGTGGAGCAAACTGCTCACTTTGTGGAAGCCAGGAAGCAAAGAGAGGAAGGGGCTGTGTCCTTCAAAGGCACGCCACCAGTGACCTCACTTCCTTCCCCTAGGCCCCACCTCCTGAAGGTTCCACAGCTCCCAATAGCACCATGTGCTGGCCACCAAGCCTTCAGGAAGGGGTCCTTGGGGACACTGATGTTCCAAACGTTGGTACTCAGCGTGTACATGAAACATCCTGCTGTCTTCAGGGTAAGCGCAGCTCCTCAGCGTCACCAGCCGCGTCCTCCTGGTCATGCTCCCACCCAGGGGCCCAACATGGCCTCCCTTTCCCTGAGGTTGGTCCAAGTGGCCCCTCTGGGTTTGGCAAGTGCTATTTTTAATTCTGGAGCACTCGCCTGCTTTGTGTGCTTGTTTGCTCCTGCGTGGCTTCTTTTTATTTCACTCAATTCTGTTCTTTACAGAACATAACTGAGCATCATATCCTCTGGAAACCCTTCTCTGGTCAGGCCAGCTGGGTGGGTGCTTGTCCCTTGTGCCTTCCTCCTCATGCCCTTTCCAGAGCATCTGAATTGTCACCACTCTGTCTTGGTCCCTGTGGCTGCAGATGCTTTGAGTATAAGGTCTGTTCCTTCTGATCCATCACCTTCAACAGGGCAAAGCTGCAACAGATGCCTGCAGAAGGGGCGGTGCTCTGAGAATTCATCTTCAACACGACAAAGAACACCCTGCCTGAGAGCCGCCTTCAGCTCCTGTGGCTCCTTGCCCTGCATCGCACGTTCAGGGACAGCAACCCCTGTGACTTCCAGCTAACCAGTCTGTCTTTCTTTCCCCCCCACATTTCCTATAGCCATCCCTCGAAGTGGGAGCAGCCGAGCACGGTTGCCAAAGCTGATTTGCACACACGCAAACACACGTAACGGAGGTGAGAAGCAGCTAACAACTGCTCATTTTCCTCTAAACAAATATCAATAGAATCATAAAATGTGTTAAGATATTTTTATCCAATCTGAACACAAAGAAATCCTACAGTGTAGCCAATGCTTTGGAAATAAATCACAGTTATTCCACTGCATGTATAAATGACTAGCGTCCACTGAGCCTCTACTCTGGATTGAAGATTTTTCTCAGATAGAATTTGGCTTTCTCCTACGGGAATTTTCTTGTTCCCTCTGGGTCCAGGTACCTCTCTGTGTCCCTGCACACACTGGGCTGGCTGGGGATACAGCAGTGAACAGGAGAGACAAGATCTGAAGCCTCTGAAACTGAGCCAGAAAAAAAGTCTTTCTTCCATCAAATCTCAGGTATTTTGTTACAGTGATGAAAAGCTGACTAACACACTGAGATGAACAAAAATGCAGATGAGTCCTATAGGTTAGTCTTACAAAACCCTCTAGAGCTCAGATGCAGGCCATTGAAACAGCCGTCCAGGAAGAGTCTAGAATCAAGGCTTTCAGAATGGTTCAGCATTTGACATAACAACAGGCTTTCTTCAGAACAACCTCTAAGAAACTAGGCTGCCCCAAACCCTCAGAAATAGAATTGTTTTCCCTTTCTACTCAGAAGGCTGAGAAAGCACTCAAATCCCCCAGTGTGTGCCAGCAGACACCAAGGCATTCCTATGGTGAGACCCAGGGGACCGCCTAAGACAAAGAGACACATCGGCAGGGCCCCTGCTGGCCCCATGTGTGCCAGGTGTGTTCATGGCAGGACGCAGCAGCGTGGCTTGTCAAGGAGCAAACAGCAAGGGCACATGCAGAGTCAGAAAGCAAAACACTTCTCAATGAAGGCTTTTGAGAAATAAAAGGCTAAAAATGAAAAATAATCCAGAGCTCACTCACCTAGCAAATACTGTGCTAGCCCATGAAATGGCGATGTGGAGAGTGCAAGGTGAATGGGAGCAGCCTCCTCACTCCTTACAGTCCAGGACGGAAGGGCCAACAGGAACTGCCCCAAGTGGAGAGCCCTGAAAACCAGTCAGAGGAACTGCCTCTGGCAGGGGGCAGCACGGGGCCTCCCTGGAGAGGAGACCCTGGAAAGATCTGCCCAGCCCCAGCAGGCATGGGATCAAGGTCACCTGGAAGACTCCTCATGCCAGAGCAGGTCCTGCCCTCAGAGTTTCCAGCTGAGTAGGTCTGGAGTGAGGCCCCCAAACTGCATTTCTAACCAGTCACTGTTGATACTGAGGCTGCTGATCCAGGGACAAAATTTCCAAAACCTGTGCATCAAGGGAACGTTAGAACTTCAGTGAAATCCAGTGAGGTTGCGGGCATCCCACAGAGAGGAAGCCATGGAGCAAAGGCACCTGGTGAGGAAAGCTAGGCCCCATCCTGACTGCAATTGAGCCCTTGGTAGGATATGAGTCACAGGACACATAAGATACCAGCAGACAAGACCTTGGAAAGCCAGTTACCCAACCCACCCCGTTAGCCTAGAGCAGTTGAGCCCAAACAGCACGGCTTTCACCCTACAGCAAAGACCACCTTTCCTCCCTAACCCTTCTGCCCTCCAGGTCTCCCACTCTCTGAACTGAAATGGCTGTTAGTACCAAATTATTCAGCTGTCAGAGGCCGAATGGACCTCTTCCCTCTACAAGTAAAGGAATTGCAAAATCCCTTTAGTGTAGTCAACGCAAGCCTGGGAATTTTCAAAAGTAGTTTTAACAAGGGAGCGTACAAAGTTTTTGTTTTACTTAAAAAAAAAAAATAGGAAAGAAAACTCAACCCAAATAAAGGTCAGCGTGACCGAGGCAAGTTGATCATGTTACAGGTTGCATTGTATTCCCACCCCCACAGATTGAAATCAGGTTGCAGTGCTAACCCCAGTACCTCTGAATGTGGCTTAATCTGGAAACAGGGTCTTTATATTAAGTAATCAAGTGAAGACGAGGTCATTAGGGTGGGCTTAATTCAATACGACTGGTGTCCTTGCAGAAAGGAAATCTGGACACAGGTAAGAAGCAGGCCATGCAGACTCACAGGGAGCGTGGTGTGTGAGACAGCGCCCTGGAGAAGTCACCTGCAAACCAAGGAACACCAAGGGCCGTGGGGCCTGCGGAGGAGTTCCAGGGGACAAGCAAGGGCACAGCCTTGCCGAAACCTTGGTCCCAAACTTCTGGCTTCTGCTATGTGGCCTTTGTAATCAGGGAGCGGCACTTATTTTCAAACCATAAGAACATAGAAAGTGTGTTTTGCATTAATTTGAGCAAAATAAAGAACAATGGTGTTTCCCTGAGTCCCTGTTCCTTCGATGACACACATTAATCAGCTGTTACCGTCCACGCCGGGCAAAGGCCCATCAATTGTGCAGAGGCACCTGCCAACTTCAAGGCTCCCCCAGCAGCCAGGCAATCTGGCCATCACTGCGTTCCTTCTGCCCACCTCTCTGGCTCTTGATTGACGGATACTTGACCACAGGCCTGCACAATAATTACTAAGTAGGCAGGAGCCACGTTCGTGCCATCTTGCCGTGTCTGGAGAAGCTACATAAAAGTCACCTGAAATCACTGGGTCAGAGTTTAAAAGTCAGCATGAGAAGCCATGTTGATTATAGGCTTCGTGACAGTAGGGGCATGTCAGCGGAGACCCTACTGGTCTATGGTACTCTGAATTTCCTGTCACCTATGAAGATAACACATCCCCCCCGCCCCAGCCTAGATTCTCTCTAGGGAGAGACCCGCCCTGAAGTGGATGGCATGGTTAGGGCTGGGGAAGGGCGTGCTTGTCAACAGAGACGGCCAGTGTGGGCAAGAACACCCAGCCACGTTGTCATTAAATCTTCGCCCCAAAGTCCTTAACTTGAGGGCTCTCCTCCTCTGTGCTTAGCAACTGACTCCCCTAGCTCTTTCCTCATCCCTTCTCACATTGAGGGGAGGAGAGAAAGAAAAGGGAATGCACACTGATGTTCCTGACACAGACCAGAGAGCTGCTCACCAGAGCCCCGGCTGCCTGCGGACGGAGGGATGATGCAAAGGAAGGGTGAGGCCAGAGAGGCAGTCAGATGAGCAAGGCGCTGCACAGGAAGCAAGGCAGACCCTAGAGTGGGTCTCTAGGTTCTGGCAGAGGAGAACTGAAAGAAGGGACAGGTGACAAGTGACTGGACTTCCCTTCCTCATGCTGTTGAAAAGGATAAACAGGGAACTACTTACAGTATGTTAAGTTCGGCATCTTCCCTTCAAAGAGTCGTAATTGCCACCACCTGCCCAGAACAGCCGGCTGCGCCTTCAAGGTCCCCTAATGACGGATGAGCCCCTACAGTGGCCCTCCATGTTGGGGGTGATGTGCATTATTGCTTTTTCACACTGGTTACCTGGGTCTTGTTTGCTTGCAACCTCCCCATAAGTTATGGGGCAAAGCTCCAAAGACACCAGGACAAGGGCTGTAAAGGACAGAACCCCCAGAATGTGTCCCCAGTGGCCAGAAAGCATCATTCGTCCACTCCTGTACCAGCAGACTACAATATCTAGCAACAGAGAAGGGTGCACTGGGTCTCATGAAAGCATGCATCAGCAAATTTCCTGTAGGCATACCCTTGTTCTAGAGATGAGCGGAAGCATTTCGATCTGAATCTACCAGTTGAACAAGGTGCTTGGAAACCAATGTCTTTCCCTCACGGCTCAGTTGCCCTCATTCTCCGCACAAAGGGAACCTGCGTGGTCAGGCCAGTGGATGAGGAAGGAGCAGCTTAGCCTTTGGGCAGGATTCCCAAGCAGGTGACACAAGAGGAGATTAAGTCTGCCTACAAAATGGATCAGATGGGTGCCACAATGACTACAGGGGTTTTGACAAGTCTCGTCTCGAAGTTCGTGCTTCACAATCTGTTTGCAATGGTATTAGAATGATTTTAACTGACCAGGTGATTCTAATGTAAGAGAGTAGAGCAGTTTGGGGGTCCAAATTGAAAGGGCTGATTATCACAAACACTTTTGAAATAATAGGGAGTAGGACACTTTATCAGGTAGGCCAGCGGCTCTGCAAGGTAGATCACATGTTATCACTGCATTCTGGATTTTGCTTTTGGAATAGAATAATGGTGCCCTTGGAGGACTTAGCCTGGAATGAGTGTGATGTTACCCGACATCACCAGCCTGCAAGTGTTCTCTTGGATTTCATTCCTGACCCTCTGCAGAATCAAGGTATTGGTGTCATCCTGGGTGGACCTTCACATATCTCCACGTCATTCCAGACTTGAACGAACTTTAAACTGCATGAGTTCAACAGAGGACCTCACTAGGGAATGCAGTCCCAGGAGTCTCGGCCGCTCCTCAGACTGTGCTGATTGAAGGAGTCCTGACACCCTTCTACCCTCTGCCTCCCGATTCCCCTGCCTCCCAGTGGCTCTTGTTGAAGTTGGCCACAATTAGTGAGTTAGCATTGGAAGAAGCTCTGTGTATACATCCCATCAGCTACTAACAGCCTATAGCTGTGCTGATGCCTCCCACATAGCAAGGCCACTCTCCTGCCTACTAGCAGAAGAGTCCCTGATTTTTCACCACTTTACAAAGGAGCATAACTAAGTCTAGCTGGGAGACTGGAACTAATTCCTGAGGTGTAGAAGTCTAATCCTTTGCTGGGTGCAGTGGTGCACACCTGTAATCCCAGAGACTCTGGAGCCTGAGACAGGAGCATTGCAAGTTCAAGGGCAGCCTCAGCAATTCGGTGAGACCCTCAGCAACTTAGCAAGACCCTGTGTCAAAATAAAAAATAAAAAGGTCTGGGAGGGCTGGGGATATAGCTCAGTTGGTAGAGTGCCTGCCTTGCAAGCACAAGGCCCTGGGTTCAATCCCCAGCACCGCCAAAAAAAAAAAAAAAAAAAAAGGTCTGGGGATGTGGCTCAGTGGTAAAGGACCCCTGGGTTCAATTTCCAGTACCAGGGAGGAAAAAAAAAAAAACTAGTCCTTATATAGCTCATGAATATGTTCTTGAAGGAAAAGTATCTTGGGGCTGTGAGTCTGAGCCCATCATTAAAGAAAGAATCTGCACCAGCAAGGTTTGGAACCTGCCCTTTGGACAGGGCGCCAGGGAAAGCCCAATCACTGATTCTCCGTGCACTGAGTGCTCACTCTCCAAGACGCTCAGGACACCAGGAGCCGCTGCTCTTAAGTGCTTCCAGTACAGAAGTCAGGTAAGGAAGGGATCACAGCACAAAGCCGTAAATCCTATGAGCAAGTAAATGCAGTGTGACACCCAGCCCTGGGCTCCTGAGCCAGGAAGGGCCAGGAAGTCACATCCCCCAGGGAGGGCAGCAGTCCAAGGCTATCTGGCCCTGCCTGAGTCACCAGTGTCCCAGGAAGACAGGGCTATTTGCGTTCTTTCATTGGAAAGGAAAGGATCGGAGACCCTGGTTGTTAGTCTCAGGCATCTGAGGATCTCTATGATCCTCAGGCAGCTGAGGAAAGTTTCAAATAACAAAGTATCAGGCTAAATATACTCAGATGACTATTTTGGGACATGGGGACATGGTGGCTCATCTCGCTGGTGAGGAATGCCCCAGTTCATCCCGTGGTCTCCAGGGATGCCCCATAGCCTGGTTTCAGGCCTGCCCTGGGGTGGCCAGTGTGTACCTCATAACTGATAACAAAGACACAGAAGTAAGTCCACACAACCCTCAACAGCTTCATGAAAACAAGTCTGGAACAGGCAAATGACAAGTGCCTACAGAGCCGCTGGAATCAGGGGAATCCATGGCCTCTCCTCATTTCCCCTGAAATCCTGCCAGGGAGCCCAAAAGCCAATGCAGCAACCAGAGGCTCTGGGGCTCGTGAGGAAGAGACCACGGCCATGGAACTCTCCGAGGGCCAGAAGGGCTCTGGACCAACCTGTCTCAGGAATCAGGTATCAGTTTTTCTTGGATTTCAAGTTTGACTCTGATTGTCCAGTGACTTCCCCCAGAAGCTCAGAACCTGAGTGGGGAGGGACAAGGGCCCTCAAGGCACATGCCAGGCACTCGGTGAAGAACATCTCACCTGACCTCCAGGACGCCCATGCCAGGAGTGTTGCGTTTTACTGAAGAGACCAAGACTGAAAGAGTAGCTTACCCAGATTCCATCGCCCGTAGGTGGCAAAGCTAGGACGCGTGGGCCAAGACCTCGGGCAGGTCTTCTTCAGTCAGTAGGCTGACTGCGTCCAGCAGACCTGGGCAGCCTTGCCTCAGTGCCAGCATCTAAGTTTTTCCTGGGCCCTGAAGAAGTTCAATGTGAGGCAGCTGCAGACCATTGCTCCTGAGCTGAAGGGGCCAGAGAATTACCTTTCCAAGGAGATCCACCTGCTATGAAAGGGGTGCACCTGAGCCAAGCCGTCCTTCTGCATATAAAGAAGCCTCTGGCCCAGGGGCCCCGGCGCTTGGGAGAGCAGGAGTGAGTCTCTCAGCGGCCGCACTCCTGATCGCACCATGTGGCTGCTGTGCCCCTGCTGGCTCTGCTTTCCGTTGTCTCTTGCTTTGAGTGGCCCGCTTGAGCCTAAGGTGCCGGGTGGTCCGGGCAAGCTCCACTGTGGGCTGCAGGGCTTTCGGTTCACCGTAGACCTCGCCCCCCAAGAAGCGACTCCCGTACTAACAGCATGGGGTAAGGGCAGTGATGCTCCTGGCTTACTCAGCAGTCATGGCTCCCCTGACCCTCACTCTCTACCTTCCTCACCTCCATGAACCTCGTGGCCTCCAGTGCAGAACATAGGCCTAAGAGCTGTGGCCCTCGACCACCTCTCATTGGCAGCACCCCCAGTGTCCAGGGGCACATCCCGCTGTTCTTGCCTGGCACTGGTGACCAGGATGACTGATCTCTGGTGCTTTCACCTCATCTCTCCCCAGATGAGCAGGGGCTGCCACACAGGCTGGGGAATGACTCCAACTGTGGCACCTGGGTCAGGGAGGGACCCGGCAGCTCCGTGGTGCTGGAAGCAAGCTACAACAGCTGCTACGCCACTGAGTGGGTGAGTAGGACCCCCTTGCCAGGGGCAGAGACCTCCTCCTGCAACCAGGCAGGCTGACTGCCCTAGGGCTGTCCCTCCAGGAATCCCACTATGTCATGCCAGTCAGAGTGGAAGGGACAGGCGCTGCTGGGAGCAAGACGCTCATGAAGAGGTGGCTGCTTAGGTGTCCTGTGGACCATCCAGGTAATGGCTGCAAGAAGTCAGGACTGGGTGGGTGGGCAGGGTGGGGTGCTGCGGGAAGGTGCCCTTGGCCTCTGCCGCCTGCTCTGTGCATGACACTCTCCTAAGCCACCACTTCTCCAGCCCTCACCTCCCACGGGCAGTCCTTGGGGTAACTGGCAGCTGGAGATCACTCGCTACAGCACCCTGGTGAGGGCTTGGCATGTTGTTTCACCCAATTCCAGCTGGTGGTGAGGTCCCTGCATGAGCCTGCTCAAGGCCCGTCAGGGAAGCAGCAGAGCTCAGCTTCAAGTGCGCATTAGCCCGAGACTAGCAGTTCCCTGCCCAGGAAATAGACGCCAAGGGATTAAGCAAACACCTGGGGAAGAGTAGGATTTGTCTTCACCCACAGTTGGGCTGTTTGATCATTAAACTGGGGAACTGGCAGAGAAGATGACACTGAACTTGAGAAAATGTTTCCTGGCCCTCTGAGAGCCCGCCTTGCTCTCAGCTGGTGGAACTGGACCAACTCCTTCCACTGCCTGCTCCTCAGAACAGTCTGGAGACGTGAGGCTGATAAAGTTAGGAGTCACCCTAGGCCTGTTTTCAAAGATCCTCAGGCAGCTCATATTTTAGGAAGGAAGGGCTGTTACCTGAAGGAGGACGGAGCCCCACTGCTCCTCCCGTCTGGCTGGCGTTCCCTGGAAAGGCCTCGGGAGTCCCCGCAGGTGGCTTGACTTCATGTGTACTTGGCATCCCAGATTTAATCTAGACATGTAACGCAGGCAGACCTACTGCAACGGTCCCTGGGTCTGGGAACTCGGTGTCAGGGCCTTGTAATGATGACGATCCGCAAGCCCCAGCTACTGTCCTCAACACCCAGCCCCGGACGCTCCAGATGCTGACCTGTGTGACTCTGTGCCAGCGAGAGACAGGCTGCCCTGCACCCCTTCCCCCACCTCACGAGGAGACTGTGAGGTGCTGGGCTGCTGCTATGGCTCGGAAGAGGAAGAGGCGGGCTCCTGTTACTATGGAAACACAGGTGAGTGAGTGGGTGACCTGTCTGTGAAGCCCAGGGAGGCGGCGGGCTTGCTGAAGGCTGAGGTAAGGCAAGGCCTCCTAGGGCTCTGGGACCCGGGAACCACTTCCTTCAGCCTTAATCGATTCACCCAGAATCCAAACCAAAGCAAACATGGGGGCCTCAAGGAACCAAGTCAGGTACTTGCTAACAGATGGGGAGACTTGATCTTATTCCAGGGGATGGCCATGCTGAGGCTGATAGATGGTTCAGAGCCTTATTTCAAGAAGTCTATCTATTCCAGGTCCCAAGTCATGCTCCAAGCTTTTCTAATACAAAAAAATCTCCCTCTCAATAAGCATCTCTCAGATCTGAATTCTGGGAAGAGGGGGTACCATCCCAGGCTCGTAAACGAAGCTGTCACAAGGTGGCTAGATCCTTGCCTCGGGCCACACAGTGGCCCTGCTGCTCCCTCGGCCTCAGCTAGGCCGTGACACCTGAATTGCTCTGAGCTACCTTGGTCGGCTTTGGTCCAACCGGCTCAGTCCCGGGAGCAACGACCAGCAACATGGCTGCTCCGCTATTGCAGTGACCTCACGCTGTACCCAAGAGGGCCACTTCTCCATCGCCGTGTCCCGGAACTCGGCCTCTCCTCCGCTGCGCCTGGATTCCGTGTACTTGGCCTTCGGGAATGACAGCGAATGTCACCCTGTGATGGCAACTCGTGCCTTTGTCCTATTCTGGTTTCCATTTACTTCCTGTGGCACCACGAGACAGGTAAGAACTGCTGCCCGGGGCTTTGCTCCTGGTTCTATAAGCTGGGGGACTGTGTCCCTGTGACTGCTACAGGAAGCTGGAATGTCCTGGCCAGGAGGGACAGACCCCTGGGGTTCAGGATGGTCTGTGGAGCCACAAGAATGCATCACCTGAGATGGTCGAGGCCTTCCTTGGGCATCGGTGACACCATCTCGGCTGTGATTCATCTGTCTTCCAAGCTACTGAGAAGGAAAACCAGAACAGTTTCCTCCCACTGGCCTGGGAGCCAGAGGGTGGCTGACCTGGAGTGGGGTCTGCCTCATCTGAGCAGCCTCAGCCTCTCCATTCTGCAGTGAGCTGTGCCCTCCAGATCCCCCAGAGCCAGGAGCCCTGCCTCTGCTTGGGGCAGGGAATGTCACAGACTGGGGAGCGTGGCTGAGAACCAGATCAAAGGAAGGGGTGGGAATGACAGACTTCTCTTCACCCTCTCCTCAGACCGCTGGGGACCAGGTGGTATATGAGAATGAGCTGGTGGCCTCGAGGGATGTGAGATCCTGGGGCCATGGCTCTATCACCCGCGACAGCATCTTCAGGTAAGGTCTTCATTGACCTGACGGGAGTGACTTCCCTGAGACCATGAAGCAGGCCCAGGTGAGCCCTGAGTCCATAGAGGGACCCTGCTCGACAGGAGAGGGTCACTGCCTGGCTCTGCTGGTCTTGCTGACGTTTGCAGTCCACCTGCAATGCTACCACCTGTACCAACTGGATCTTGGCCCTCACCTGGACTCCTGCTCATCCCCTGAACTGGTTTAATGTCATGTTAGCCTTCTCCCTTCTGCCACTGTCCACGTTGGAGCCACAGGACTCCTCTGAGACCTTCCCTCCGCCATATCCCATGCTTTAAGTATCTTGGCTTTCCATGGCCATAACTCGGCCTGTGTGGAAATGACTCCTACTCCCTGACCCTCCCACTGAGCCTGTGACGCTCAACCCCTGACCCGCTGTGCCCCAGCTCCAGAGGAGATCCAAAGAGCCATGAGTACTTCCTGCCCCCTGCATAGCTCTGGGTGGTGTGTTCCTCTCGACTGTCACTGTCATGTCGAGATGTTCCCAACCACCTTCTCTGCAGTAGTCGCCTGGCCCTCAAGGTGTTCATTTCTTCCAACTTGCATTAGTCCTTCTTGCATATTGGTCACCCCAACTAAAATACAACTCCCACAGGGTAGGAACCACATCTGTCATACTTAAGAATTTGCATAGCACCTAGTGCTGGGTGGCCTTTAAGAATTAAAATGTAGTAGGTATGGCAAGCCCCATCAAGCTAGCTAAAATCTTGTTTTTTCCTCAGGCTTCGAGTCAGCTGCAGCTACTCCATAAACAGCAACGTGTTCCCAGTTAACGTCCAGGTCTTCACTCTCCCGCCACCTCCTGCTAAGTCCCAGCCTGGAGCCCTGACTCTGGAACTTCAGATCGCCAAGGGTAAGCCTCTTGCCTGGAGTACTGTCCCACAATCGGTCCTCTCAGGTTCTGGGCATGGAGATGGTAACTTGGTGACAAGATGCTTGCACAGGTGTTTACAGGGGTGATGAGCTGTGTCATGTGACTTACGGGTTCCTAGCTGTTTGCACCACTTCAACTCCTTATTTCGGTTTTGTACAGATAAAAACTACGGCTCCTACTATGCTGCTGGGGACTACCCAGTGGTGAAGGTGCTCCGGGATCCCATCTACGTTGAGGTCTCCATCCTTCACAGGACAGACCCCAACCTGGGGCTGCTCCTGCGATGGTGCTGGGCCACACCCAGCCCCAGCCCCCTGCGTCAGCCGCAGTGGCCCTTACTGGTGGAGGGGTAAGTGGTTCTCTTGTACATAGGCACTGGTCCCCTGAAGCCTGTCCTGACTGCGGGTCTCCTGGTCCAGGTGCCCCTACGCTGGAGATAATTACCAGACACGCCTGATCCCTGTCCAGAAGGCCCCTAGCCTGCCATTTCCCTCCCACCACCAGCGCTTTAG
The DNA here is from genome assembly GCA_020662805.1 of Glaucomys volans. Taxonomy (NCBI): domain Eukaryota; kingdom Metazoa; phylum Chordata; class Mammalia; order Rodentia; family Sciuridae; genus Glaucomys; species Glaucomys volans. Next base: position 342,607 of record JAJEJO010000145.1, on the reverse strand, counting down.
CATTTCCACCTTCAGCTTTGTGGACCCTACAAGGACACAGGAGGCTCTTGGGGGACAGGTATGGTGCTCCCTTCCACATCACTTGGCGGGACTCTGAGCCTCACCTTAGCACTGTCCCCCTCCTTCCACTCCCCAGCCAGGCCAGCCCCTCAGTGCTGCCTGCCTGTCCTGGCTCAGCAGCCCTGGATACCAGTGACATGAGTGATGGCTGTCACCTGGGCCCTAGTTCTTCAGGGCTGTGGTGACATCAGCTTGGATATACCAAGATGTCCTGATAACTTTATCAACCCTACCTGGGGAGCTAAAGCAGGTCGAGGAGTCTGACATGGTAGCACTGCACCATGACCTGAGTTCTATTGGCCCCCAGGTGTATCTGCACTGCAGCGTGACAGTCTGCCAGCCTGCGGGGACCCCATCCTGCATGGCAACCTGTCCTGTTGTGAGTGGTGAGTATATGGTGTCTTACTAGTGAATGTGCACAAATGGATCTTGATTCTAACTCCTAACAGCTCTTGGCCTACAGCCAAGTGACTCAAACTGAGGCTTATCAATAAAGCTTCTCTAGGTGCTAGCCACAGTATCATTAGCACGGAGACAACCAACTTTCTAGAATGCCGGTCCTTTAAAATAGAAGCAATAAATACTCAACCCGAACTCTTTCCCAAATAAATCTTAATAAAACCAGCAGCCAAACCAGTCCATGGCCCATGTCCATCTCTCCTTCACAAAACACCTGCCCAGGTAACAAATGTAAATCTCTCTACCCACCTGAGGCGACACGGTCTAAAGTTCCACGGCTGGAGTGATGGATGGTGCGGTGCCCTGTTGGGCAGACTCGGTGCTGCGGCAGTGTGCACCTCCACAGGGTACGATCTGGTACCTGCCTCTTCCTTGACTTGGGATTCGTAACCCCTAAAGCTAAGTCACTTCTGTCAATCAGAAAAGTAAAGCACTCATAGTTAACTACCTGGTAGCTGCGGGCAGGGCGTTCTGTCAAACACTTGCCATTCAACTTGACGTGCATTATCCTCACTCCTAAAGGACTGGACCACCTTAGGTTGACTTTTTCAGACAAACGTTTCTGCTCTTCCCATTTTAACAGTTAAATGCCCTTTCCTGTGATTCCCAAGGTAAGTAGCCTATAAACAGGCTACTGTCAAAGTGCCCCTTTTGGAAAAATAACTTGGGGACTGTTTCTAACATTGCAGCCTCTATGTCCCGATTCTGGTGAACCTGAGGTGACGGTGTTAGATTCAGAGTCTCAGGCCTGCACAAGTTCACATGAACCTGCTGACGTGAGGCGATTGTAAGGCTGGAACAGCTCGGCCTACAGGGCCCTTGGCTTTGTGTCCTAGCACTCCCTACACCTGCCCCGGTGTCCAAAAATTCTAACCTTCCCAGCTCTCGTGTCTCCAGTAGGAAGAAGAATATCTGACCTCTATCTTCAGAACAATACTGCCAGTATCTCCAGCAGTGGCCCCATGATTTTACTCCAAGCCTGGAAGGACCCTTTGGAGAAGTCCCATAAACATTTAAGTGAGTGTGAGGAAGCTTACCAGCTACCAGAATCCACAGACCCGAGCTCCTACCTGTCCCTGATCAAAGTTTACTGCCATCCCCCTGCAGGGGAAGATGGGGATCTTGTCAGTACACGCTCCCGTGGCATTCACTCATCGACCTTTCCATCCCCAGGTGCTCCGGTGGATGCCAAGGCTCTGTGGGCAGCAGGCCTTTCTGGTAGCCTGATCATCGGAGCCTTGTTGGTATTCTACTTGGCTATCAGGAGACGGAGATGAGCTCCTCAGACCAAATGTGTCAAATAAAGCCAGACTGCACTGCCAGTGTGTGCCGAGCTTGTCACTTGATAGGCTAGTTCTAGGCTAATTCTTTACCTACCTTCTCTCGATCTCGTCTCCCCAGTCTGGGGTGGTACCTCACCTGAGAAAAGAATAAAGACTCGGATGCAGTAGAATCTTTCTGAGCAGGACAAATGTTTTGGTAGAATTTCAAGGCTGACAATTCAAGTTGTGTGTGTGCACGCACCTGTGCGCTCACACTATCTCAGGTTTAATAGGCTGCAAAGACTCAAAGGGGAATAGAACAAAACTCTTCCATTAGACAAGAACAACCAAATGAGGGTAGAGCTAGTTCACAGCTTGCCAGGGATCTTCCAGACAACTGGTTGTTGAACTTCAGTGAGCATCAGGGTCACAGGAGGGCCGGGGAAAAGCATTTCCAGTCCCTCCCCGGAGTTTGATGCAGGAGGTCAGGATGGAGGTTCACCTTGCATTTCTAACCAATTCTGATGTGTTGCTGGTCCTCTTCTGAGCATCTGACTTTGAAAACCAGGATCTGGAGTCATGACAAAGGTGTCTTCTGATCATGGATTGGGCAACTAGAGGTGGCTTGATCAGAAGAGGCTTCGTCTTAAGCCAGAACTGACAGCAGCTTCCTCGTAGAGTAAGCCCAAGGCTGTAGGACAATGGGGATGCAGTCAGTGACTCGTCAGGGTTGGCGTTCAAGCAACTCTCTAGTAACCGATGCTGGTGGTCACAGTCCGGGGCACTCGGACTTCAAACACTTGTAGGCAGGGAGTGGATACTGCCTGTGCTCTACTCGTGGGCACCGCACAATCTCCCCGTGACAGCAGCTACCCTGCTGCTAGTGTGCATGAGCCTCATGGAAACCTGATCTGGGTGCATTTGTCTAGAATCTGGGGCAGCTAAAGGGGACATTAATTGGGACATTACCCGATGTCACTTGATCAACAAAGAGTTGAGCTGGAACTTGAACTTCAGTCTAATGCCCAGAACTCATTCTTAATTCCATGTGGTACTACAGGTACTCCACTCTCCAGGGGATCAGTTTCCCGTGCCAGGCACAGGTTCACCTTGACAGGGCCAGATCTCACAGAGACACAGCTGCAGTCCAGGCACAGGTCTGACCGCCTGTGCTGAAGGCTGAGCTCCCTGGAGGGGAGAACAATGGTCCGATTGCAGCAGAGGTGGTGGCTAGCTTGGTCATGATGCAGCTGTGACTCAGTCTGGCAGTCACAGATACATGAAATGCACTTACTACATCAAAAACTTCATAATAAACTCAAGGTTTTGTCTTCATATTCAGTCGGTGAAAGCTAGGACATTGCAAGTCTTACTTATAAACATTAATCAGAAATACTGTACACTTCTAAATGTTTGTTCAACTTCTTCCATACATACACTTTCCAATAACTCAATAGTGTCTGTCTTTAAAAGAATGAAGTCCAGTCCTTTTACTAACCCCCCTTAAGTGCTCCATAGCAGCACTGCCTAGGACCTGCCATGCCGGAGTCTAAAGTCCACTCCAAATGCGTGTGGGAAGTGCCATCTGATGGGCAGCATGGGTGTGGGGTGGGATGGTGGAGTGGTGCCCAGCAACACTGGCAGAAGAGCGTCACGTAACAAAGGAGAAAAAGTTGGGTAAAGAGTGCCTGGAAGGGGGTTGCCAAGTTAAACTCTCACCCTTCCTGTAAGAGAAATAAGTGCATGCTGTGATCCTGGGTTCATAGGTCATCTGTAGGTCAAAGCAAGTGTGTGCAGGGTCCACTAGCAGGAACTGACCTGATCAGCTACGAATTGGGCTGCCCACAGAGAGGAGGCTGGTCTGGCACTGGCACATGGGTTATTCACTCAGGGAGGATGATGGCCCAATACCAGATACACACTGTCCATGACCAAAGGCAGGACGATTCTGGTGCTCAGGCCTCTACCTAGAACCTTCCAGGCCCCTCTAGGGGCTTCTCAGGCTGTTACATGAATGCCCTGTGAGCCTCCAGGGAGAGCTGGGCACTCACTTCCCCTGGGCTTTGCCAGGGCACCTCTCTTCCAGGAATAAAGTCCCAGAGAGCCCACTGCTGCAGGGACGGATGCTGGCTTCCCACCCATGCGGTCCTGATCCACAGAGGGAGAGGAACACTTCCAAGGGAAAATGGTGTACCATGTGCCTCTGAACGGAATAGCTTCTGGCCAAAATCACCTAATTTAAGTTGAATCATGGCTCGAAAGGGAAATATCCGCTGGGACCATTAACTTGAACGGTGTATTAATATATAGTCTGAGGCCCTCATTCTGAAACTTGATTAAACTATTTTTTATGGCATTTGTCCAATGCTAAAGAGCCTCTAGCAAATTATAAAAGACACATGCCACCCCGAAGTCTTTCCTACCTTCATCATTTTCAAAATTTAGGAAACCCATTTATAGCTGGTAATTCTTTCCTCATTAAAGATTAATTCAAATCAAATCAGAATAATTCACTCATTCTTGCAGATGGTGGTTTTTCCTGAATTCATCACTCTGTTGTGCTGACCCCTTCGACGCCTCTCACTGGAGTGTCTTGTAGAGGATTTACGTGGCCCAGAGCCACCTGCTCTGACATGGAGTGGTAGCTCCCAGGCCTACTGCCCGTGGTCAGCCTCAGATTGTCCTGCTTCTTGTCCTTGCAAATGAAAGCACTCTAGCTGCCCTCAGTCCCTGAGGGTGGACAGTGTTGCTGGAGATGAGACTGCTGCGGTCCAGGCCAGGGCTCGTCCTGCGTGACTGTGAGATGCTCCCACAGGAGCCACGCTGGCCCTCCCTCTCCTCTGTCCAGTTTTGGACACTTTGTAAGTGTGTAACTGCAGCGTCTGTCAGACTGCACCCACCCTCCCCTAGAGAGTAAGCCAGGGGGCTGCTGCTCCTAACTGACCCACAAGCAAAGACGCTGTAAGCTGATGACGATGAAAGTCTGAGGAATTGAGGGAATGTCTTCCATACACCTGATGAGGTCTCAATATCCAAGACACACAGGGAACCCATACCAAGAAAATCTGCTTCATATCAAGGACAAAGAAACTGAGTGGACACTTCTCAAAAGACTTTCAAATGGCTAACCAGTTCATGAAACAATAACACACTGATCATCAGGGAAATACAAATTTAAACAAGTTGTCATTTCATACCTGTGAATGGCCAGTGTGAAAAAGACAAAGCCAAGAGATGGTGGGGACACGGGGGCCAGGTACCCTTCCAGGCATGGGTGAAAATGTCAGCGAACGCAGCCCTTGAGGAGAAGCACATGAGGGGCCCTGCTGGACCACGGAGGCCCAGCAGCGCCACTGCCGGTACACAGCCACAGCAGACGGTCAGTCCAGTAGACGAGGGGGCTCCCGCATTTGCTGTCACTGTCATCCATGATCGCCCAGATGTGGAATCAGCCTTGGTCTCTGGACCAAGAAAGTGTAATTTATACAGTGAAGCTCGGTCTTTACAAAGGAGGCCCTGTCCCTTTCAACAACCCGGGGGGCCCAAAGGTCATCGCTCTAGGTGAAGTAAGCCAGGCAGACACATAAGTGCCACCCACGTGGTCGCACTGACATGGAATCTAAAAACACTGAACTTGAAAAGAAGACAAGTGAATGGTAATTATATACCCGGAGCCGGGGGTAGGGTAGGGATGCAGAGATTTTGGTCAAAAGGTACAATTTCAGTTAGGAGAAATAAGTTCAAGAGATCTACTGTACAAAATGGAAACTAGAGTTCATAAAGTGGTGTAATTCTTAAATTGCTAAGGATAGATTTTAAGTGTTTCCACCATAAAACAATCAGAAGGTGAGGTATTGGCTGGAATCAGCCATTCCTCAGACAGCACATTCCAAAACCTCACGTTGTGCACGGTACGTAGTTTTATTTACCAATTAAAAAACCAGCGGAATTTCACATATAGTTCATAAAAACCATAAGATTGAGACAAATTAACATTTTCAACCTCAATAAGGTAAGGATGAGATCTGCTGGTTACCAGCAACTTAGGAATGCAAGAAATGTTAAGATTGCATTGTTCAGTCGCTTTCCAGGGAAAGGTTCATCTCAGTGTAAACCTTCAAAGTTGAATCCCAGGCAGCTGGCTGGTGACTAGAAACCCAATGTCGACATCAGAGCCATGAATTAAAAGGTTTTATTGGATCTGCATGTTGGAATTCCCTTTTGTGTTAGGAAATGAGATTAGGTGCTCTATTCAACAGCCAACAGGGATGGAGCAGAAGCTAGAGCCAGAAATGGGGAGATGAGCCAGGATCATGCCTGCCACTCACCAGGAAGCCCGTTCTTTCCAAGGACAGCATCACACTCCCCACCCCAGCAAGGGGACCTCAGCATGGACCAGAAGACCATCTGCACGCCGTGGGCGAGGCACTTAGTCTGAGGACTCAACTGTCACCCCTGAATCAACGGAGAAGGTAAATTTTTCCCAGTCCCTGGTTCTTCCTGTTTGGCTCTGAAACTGCTTTTGTCCCTGTCATTCTTTGCTGTTCCAGATGCATGCATGCCCTCAGAGCTGCTGCTTCCAGGTTCCTCGCTCGGAGCTGTCGTGCTGTGAGCTGAGTGTGCCTTTGGGTCTCACACCAGCCCCTTCTCTGCCTTGAAGAGCTGAAGCCCAGCTGCTGAGAGGAGTCAAGCAAGCCTCTCTGGATGGCTGCCGGCCAGAGAGCAGAAGCTGGCCATCGTGCCGCTGACCACCCTCTTCTCTGCCACCTCTGCTGACCAGGCCGGCCTCTCCACCCTTGCTGATGTGAAGGGGACAGTAGACATTGCCCCAGCCCCCCAGCACCCCACGTACCTGATGGGGCAGCCGGAAGTGGTCACTTCAAGTGAAGCTTCCCATCTCAAGCACCGAGGCTGGGAAAGGAGAGAGCAGAGGGCAGCCTGTGAGAAGATTTATGGGGTAAAGAACGAACAGGCTTCAGTGACATGGGACAGGATGAGTCGTGCCTGAGCAGTTCTGTCTCTTTAAATATTGAAGTAAGGGGTTGAGTTGTAAGGTTCAATACTTCATGTTTGCTCGGGGCCTTAGTTTGGATCCTGAATGTCCCTCAAAGGCCCATGTGTGAAGGCTTTGTCCCCAGAGGGACACTGCTGGGAGGTGATGGGACCTTTAGAAGGTGAGAGGTAGTGAGGTCACTGGGGCCATGCCCTTAAATGGGATACTGGGACCCCGGTTGCTCCTCTCCTCTCCCTTCCTCTCCTCTCCCCTCCCCTTCCTCCCCTTCCCTCTTCCCTCTTCTCTGTTCTCTCTTCCCTCTTCTCTCTTCCTTCTTCCCTCTTCTCTCCCTCTCTCTCTGCCTCTTGGCCGCCATGAGGTGAGCCATCTCCACCACATACTCCCTCCATGAGGTGCTCTGCCAACACAGGCCCAAGCAACAGGGCCAGGGCCAGGCAACCATGGAACAACTAAATGCCTCTGAAATGTGAAAAAGAAACCATTGCCTCCATTTAAGGTGCTCATCTCAGTGTCTATTGTAGTGACAGAAAGCTGACACACCAATGTCCTCACCACATTCCTGATTAATGAGATCATTCCCCATCAGTGTGTAAGCACAGTCCTCTCAGACCAGGGAATCCATTCTATATGTGTGTAAAATACCCAGAGAGTGTTCAAGGAGAGCAGACCAGGATGGGGTGGCTGGGAAGATGTCGGTCAAAGGATGCAAATGTCCACCGCCCAGCAGGAATGCATTTCAGAAATTTACTGTGGGACATGGAGACTAGAATGAATGACCATGTGTCGTATACTTGGAAATCACCAAGAACACATTTCAAGTTCTCCTGCCACAAAATCCAAGTGTGGGAGGTGACAGTTACGTGAATGAGCTCTACCTAGCCACTCCACAACAGCACTCATTTCAAAACACGCCGCGTGTGATCCATACATACAATTTTTATTTGTGAATTGAAGAACAATTTTTTAAATGTTAGGAAGCAGAAGAGAGACTTTTCCACTGGCCTTCCTTTCCTCACAGTGGGGACACGCTCCCCAGGAAGGGGTCTCGGCAGGGACCGGGTGGTGGGGAAAGCTGTTTCTCTCTACCAGTCACCTTCATGACTAGTGGCTGGCCGACTGTGAAGGGCCTTGCCAAAGTCACCTGGACCTTGTGGGAGTCAGACTTTCTCCCTAAAAATTCCCTTGTCCTTGTCCAGGACCGAGGGCCTGGCATGGAGTAGGAGCTCAGACTGTGTTTGCTGAGTGAATCACACCCAACCACAACATAACTGAACCAGATTAGAAAGAGCCCAGAATCTTCCCAGAGAATGGCTGGGTTTTATTCAGAGCATGTGAGTTCCCTAACCCAGCAGTTTCTGCCCTGGAGAGGCTTGGGGACACACCTGCCCCTGTAGTGGCCCCTCTGTGCTTCCTGACTCTTCTGTGTCCAGCAAGTAACCGCAAGGTCCTCAGGAGTAAAGGAGCCCTCGAGGTCACTAAGGGCTGGGCTGTTGCCAGAACTCAACTGCCTTTATCTTCTGATGATCTGGAAACGCTCAGATTTCAGAAGTCCTACTAGCACCCCTCACCTCCCCTGAAGGAAAGGAATTTGACCACAATAGAAATCACAGTCCCACAGAAACACGCCAAGCCCCAGGCAGCTGCTGTGGTGGCTGCAGACCAGCCTTGGTCTTGAACAAGTGTCCCAACAGCTTTACTGGGATATTATTCACATCCTATATGATTTACCCACTTAAAATATACAATTCAGTGTATAATTTTGGTGTATGAATGAAGTTGTGGGACTATCTCCTGAACAAAAGAAATCCTGTACCATTAGAAGTCCTGGTCATTTCCTCCCCTCTGCAGCCCCAGCAACTGTGACTCTTCTCCACAGATCTGCCTGTTCTGGACATTTCCCCCTTTTTATTGGTGCATTTTAATTTACATAACAGTGGGATTCCTTGTTGTACATGCAGACAACCTACCAGCACAATCTGGTCAATTTCATTCTCCTGTACTTCCCCTTTCCCTCTCTTCCTCCTTCCCCCTCCCCTCCTGTTGTAGACATTTATTATAAAATGATCATACTCCATGTGTTCTTTATGATTAGCTTCTTTCACTTAGCAGTGTCTTCCAGCTTCCTCCGTATCATAGCAGAATTCAGCACCTTATTCCTTTTGATGGCTGAATAATATTCCCTTGTTCCATTGTGCTGGTCCATTTATCAGTTGATGGATCTTCAGGTTGCTTCTGCCTGCAGGCTTTGGGAGTTGTCTATGAACACTCAAGTACATGTTTACATGTGGGCATACCTTTCTGTCTTAAGTATATACCCAAAGGCATATATGTCTGAGTCTTGGGGTACTGAGGTCCAGAGGGAATTCACAACTATTTTCCAGTGGCTCTACCATTGCGTGTGTCCACTGGACATGTGTGAGTCTCCAACATTTCCAAATTCTTCTCAGCACATCATTATCCATCTTTTTGTCCCATATTGCAAAGTTAATATTTATAAGCTCTATTTAAATACAAAAAGGTATAAAAACAATAAAAGGGCCCATAATCCTACCTATAAGGATACTAACTGGCATGACCAAATTAGAAAAAGAAATTCAAATTATATAGAAAAGCACAAAGGAAAAGAGCCCTCCTTCCCTCCTCCCAGTCCCAGCTGCCCACAGCATCCACGTGGGTCCCTCCAGCCTCTTGTGTGACCTGTGGCCTGCGGCTGTCACGGTTGCTCCTGGGTCTGTAGCATCGTCTCTTGTTCAGAAGGCCTTGGCCCCCAGGCAGCAGGGGGACGCATGTGCCCTTCAGGAGTCGGGGCGGGATCGTCTCCCTCTGCGCCTTCCCACAGATCTAAGAAAGCCCTGTGCACACAGGATGTGCTATTCGTTGAAGAGGACTTTGGCTCAAGGTGGTGGAGAGGAGCAGTCCATGGTTTTACTTAGTTTTTTGCCGAGTCCCCTAAAGCAAACCCGGGGTGGAGAGGACTGGGCGGGTGGTGGGTGCTCCTGGGCCCTGTGTCCTGTCCTGCTCTCTGCTCTGGGCTCCTCCTAATGCTCTGCATGCTCCTTCCTCTGTCTCCTTCAAACGGTCTACACTACAGGCGTGCTGTGCTTGGCATTTGCTGTTACCCAGAAGGCGACAGAGGTGATGGGAAGGCGCTTATAAATAAGTCCATTCATCACCAGTGCCGGGGAAGCAGCTCCCTGTCAAAGTCACATTTAAATTCCATGAGTCAACTGTTTTTGGAATTACCATGCAGACAATCTTAACACAATCTATCGGAGAGACTCTGTGAGATGACACCAAGCCCTGAGAGACCTCGGGATGACGCGGTGCTCTTGGTGTGGGGCCAATCGGCTTGCCGTTCCGTGTTTCCTGTGACTAAGCCCTGCCCTTATTTCACCTGGTTGCCTTTATGTTATAAGATTCCCTCAGCTGACATTCTAGTTTTATTTTCTCCTGATTTTTTAATTTATTTGAATTCTCTGGTATCTCAAGAGTCATCTTCCTTTGGCCACAAAAAGTTAATTCATTAAAACAGATTTGGAAAACTAGCATAACTGAAATGCAATAGCACAATGAGAGTCCTTCACCAGCCGAGGTCGGATGAAAATGTGAACCAGCATAGATTAGGGGAAGCTCGGGGAGAACCACGGTGGCATTATTTAAATATCACCCTCGCGATCAGTATGTTTGGTGTTAACGCTGCAAAGGTCAATTACAAACAGAGCCCGCGTCTAGCCGGGCGGTTGTCGAAGTGAAGGTGCCTCTGTGAAGCAGAGGGGAAGGAGGGGAAGAGGCCGCTCTGTGCTTAACCCCAGAGACGAATGCTGAGAAACTGAAACAATCATGACCTTGTGAGCACCTACAGAATGCACGTGACTCTGCAAAGCCACTTCTGTGGATCGTTTTATTTGATGCTCATAGTGGCCTGAAAAGCAGGTCATAGTATGAATTCCATCTTTAAAAAATGGGAGCTTTCTGAGTTTTAAAATATTGACGCTGCGCAGAAGAGTACGGCACCTGCAGAGGACACTTACTAAATCAAGTTGGAGGAGGCCATTGCTTCGGACAGGGCTCCTGCCCTGGGCACCAGAACAGACTAAGGTTAACATGGAATCACTAAAGTTCCATGTCACCAAACCAAAACTAAGGTGCTACCTGAACTTCTGAGAAATTAAGAGAGAGATGAGAGCCAAACTTTCCAAACTGTTTCAGTTTTCTTAGGCCTGAATCTTGACCAAAATGTTAACTTGAAGTAACCTGAAGCTAGCCAGGTGTTCCTGAATTACAAGGAAAGAACCTTTAAGTGGCCAATCCTCCTTCTGTTCTTTGTACAAACTCTTAGCCAGGCGCAATGGCACACACCTATAATCCCAGCAGCTCGCAAGGCTGAGGCAAGAGGATCTCGAGTTCAAAGCCAGCCTCGGCAATTTAGCGAGGCCCTAAGCAACTCAGAGACTCTAATTAAATACAAAATGGACTGGGAATGTGGCTCAGTGGTTAAGCATCCCTGTCTGGTACTGAAAAAGAAAAGGAACACTTCCACTCACTCTGCCCATCAGAACACATAATCTATTTCAGGGAATGAAGCGTTTCCTGATTCTAGAATCAAGGATAAAGCCAATCAAGATGTTTAAATTACTGTTACTTATAAATATTTTGTGAATGGCTGAGTGTTGCCAATAGCCCACCCACAGCCCTGGGCAACTACCTCTGCAATACTAGTCCAGTTCTAAGAGCCTGAGAAACAATAGAGAAACCATTTAAACCCCATTTTCTAGGACATCCCTGTCCTGACCCCAAACACCTGTTTGAGATTTTGCTCAGACATCCTTGTCAACAGCCACCTGGTGTTCCATGCCAGACTTTATTAAGTCATCTTCATTTGGTCAGTGTGGCCCCAAACATGTTCCAGGGTATGTAAACAACTTAGGGGTAGACAGCCTTAGGAAGATACTTTTGTATATTTATTAAATTATTCCTTGAGATAAATTTTCCAAGTGGAATTTGCTAGGTCGAATGACACATACAGTGTCCCGTTTCTCAAAGGAAGGAAGGAAAAAGGAAAGAAAATATATGAGAATATTGGTGAAGGTCTAACAACACAGAACAAAAACCAGACAAACTGCACTTCAAAACTAGCTGCAAGTGAACATGAAATGAAGTTCCAAAGGGGAAAAATAAAAGGAGTCACAGGTTCTGCAGACCCCAGATTCTAAACTGTGGGCCAGGAGAAGGTTCCTTGTACGTCATGTCTAGTCCAGTCCCTTCCTGAGGAGGCAGAGTCCCAGCATCCCTCAGAACCGGGGCTCTCTGTCTGGAGTACAGGATCCTATCACTTCGCCCTCCAGGAGAGGAGTGGGATCAGAAATTCCAATCTTTTCTGCATCCCCAAGGAGCAGATGACATCTGGGAGTCCACGCCAAAACTCAAAGAGCATCCTCTTGGTCAGGACCTCTGGGAAGACAGCTCAGGTCCAGGCAGAACAATCCAGCTCCACTTTTGCACTGGACAGAACAGATTATACTCTTTAGTGACCCATTAAATCTTTTCTACATGACAGAGAGATGTTTACATAAACTTCCCCCACTTTCAAACAAAGCAACAACACATTTTAAGCTGCTAAAGACGGCACAGATTTGACAAGCAAGTCCTCTCCAGCCACCTCAGGCAGAATCTGGCACAGGAGATAAGAGGCGGCCCTTCAGCGCTGAGCTCCTGTGGGCAGAGGCTGGTTTTACCCATTTTAAACAGCAAGGCAACTGGGCCACTGGCTGGAGCCACGTCCACTGAGGAAAGAAGAGCAGGAGGAGAAAACTGGCAGAGTCACGGACTCCTAGACAGGACGGAGTCCAGGCAGATGACAGCTGGACCAGGAGGTGTCCCCTCATCTCTGAGCCTAGTTCCTAGCATGGGTGTGACCCGTCCCAGCTGATCAAAAGACACTTCATCATGGGATGACCCGTGCTTGATCAGTTTTTATCTTGGTGCTCTTTTCACAGCAATTCTGGACCCCACTACAAGCCACCTGATAGAAACAGTTCCAGCATCTTTTTCTGTCCCCTCCCACAGCTCCAGATACAGAAGGAACCAAATTTACACACAACCTGTGCCTTGGGTATAAGGAATCTGGGAAGCTCCAGAGCTTCCCAGATGTTCTCCCTTTCATCAAGGAATAGAGCTGAGCTAGTGTCGGTTTCCACCAAGCCTCCAATGAATGCAAGTCTCAAAGTGGCACACCGTGGGTCCAGATAACCCAAGTGCCTCACCTTTTGTTGGTGAAGTGAGGATGGAGTCACTTCTTGTAAAGTCATTGTGGGGACAAAGGAGGAAGGGCAGGCTTCCCGAGCACCTGGCAGGGGCCTGTGGCAAGCACTCTTTCCCTTCGCCCACCTCACTTGCCAGGGTGGCGACAGCCCAAGGTGCTGCCCAGGATCCATTCCCCAGCCCACTAGGTTTCCAAATGCACTTCCATGCACGTCACTCACGGTGAACTCGCCTGAAGGCGTAGGTAGAACCAGCTTTTCAAAAGTTCAAAGATTAAAATTTCTTTAAAAATTAAATTCCTTTGGGCAACAACAGCACTTGGGATTTAATTACTTTATAAATGAGCTTTGATCTCACAGTTGTGACAATCTCCCTACCCCCCATCCCAGTTCAGTAGACTGTGCCTAATTATCCTTCCTGCTAAGTCGTTAAATATGCATTTGCTAAAGTCATTTCCCTCCCCCACCCTGGAGATTTTCTCGTAATTACTGATTTGCTTTCTTTCATTAGAATATGATGAGCTTGTGGACCTTCTGTTCTGCTCACATATTTAGGGAGCTGGGTGGCCTTGTGAAGTCTTTAGTCCCATGGTGGCCCCTTCCTCTTTCTAAAGAAGAGGGGTGGGTGTAAGAGAAGTCCAATCTATACATTCAGTCTAACTGAGCAATTTTTGAACTGGATAAATAGTTGGTGCCTTGGCCTAGATTCTCCTGAAAGCAGAGACTGAGAAAGACACCATGGTCTGATGTTGGTGGGGGATGTGACCGAGGGACAGGAGTAAGGGGCAAGGGAGGGAAACAGAAGGAGGGAGAAGCAATCCATGGGACCTTGCCAAGCTAGCCACTGCTCCAGTGACAGGAGCTCCCCCCCAGCTTTATTGAGGGATAGCTGGCCCCCCAAAAGTTATGTATTTAAGGTGTACAATGCGATGGTTTTGCGTACACCTACATTGTGGAACAATCACCATGATCAAGCTAAGTAGCATGCCCATCATCTCACATAACTAGCTACCTACCTTTGTGTTGAGCACTAAGAACTAATCTTTTAGCAAATTTCAAGTAACTAATTGAAACTAAATCTGAGGTTGCCTCTGTCCTTTGAGTCCCTAAGGAACAAACCATATGCTAATTTGGTTAGCAGACACACCCAGAGCCCAAATGTGGAAGGAGACTTTGGCAAGGAATAGCTGAGTCTCAGCCAGTTCCAGCAGCTGAGCTTCAGTCGTGGGAGGCAGACTGGTCAGACCACAGGTGAACAAGGCCAATGCAGAGCTATGACCAGGCAAGCTGTCTCTGTCCCTTACTTCCATTTTCGGGTAATAAATGCAGAGCTCTCTAAGCTCCTTCTGATTCTGGGGCTGTCTTGGCTCAGTCAAGCTCCATGACATTTCACTTTGCTGAGGTTTACACATTTTGGCACTTACCTGGCTGTACATTGGAATCTGTAGCTGGAAGCCCAGTACCCTTGCCATCATCTCCCATGGCATTATGGAGGAGCCTTCATGTAATGCCAACATCGCCTGGCTGGGGCAGGGGGGGTTGGGGCACCATTTGTCCATCAGCTCTAGCCGCAGGTGGCAGATGGACGAGGCAGATGAGCCATGCCGGCATCTCCCACAGCAGCATCTGAGAGCCCAGGGCAGGAAGCAGAGGTCTTCGCACAGACCAGGCGAGGCCAGGTGCTGCCAGGTGGCTGCCGTGTGAGGCTGAGCCAGGCCTGGAGAACTTGGAATACTTGGAATAACTTGGAATTCCACTTTTCTGTTCTCTTTTCCTAGTGTGAGTTCACCAATGGCTCAGCCCTGCCTCAAGTCCTCAAGTATGTGAGGCTATCATTTCCAACTGAAGCTGAGAAAGAAAAGTGATTCCCAGCACTAATTAATAATCCTCTTGGCTCAGTCGGTTATTTTAACAAACATTGTAAAATTCTCCAAAGTCATTGGAACCTGCTTTTAAAAGTCCCATGGCAGCTTCTTCCCATCTTGTCTCAGGGAAATGAATGACTGAGAGCTTCTGCAGTCTACACTGACACCTTCAGAGTAGTGAGCTGGGTAACCTCAAATCCCAGGTGATAGAGGGGACAGGGGGACACTCCTTTCAAAACAGAATGTCCTGGATAAGGCCAGTCCTTTGGCCCTGTGGGAACTCCTTGCAAGCCTCTGAGGTGGCTTGAATGTGGTTCCAATGGTGCATTTTCATATCTTCTCTGTGCAACAAAAGTGATTTAGAATCTTACACCAGGCACGGTGGTGCACATCTGTAATCCCAGTGGCTCGGGAGGCTGAGGCAGGAGGATCAAGAGTTCAAAGCCAGCCTCAGCAAAAGTGAGGCGCTCAGCAACTCAGCAAGACCCTGTCTCTAAACAAAATGCAAAATAGGGCTGAGGATGTGGCTCAGTGTTCGTGAGCCCCTGAGTTCAATCCCTGGTACCCAAAAAGAAAAAAAGGTAATTTAGAGCCTTAACTTAATTGCTCATAGTGCTAGAGAGCAGGTAGTTGATTTATATATGTAACACCTGTGTCTAACCATGTGCGGGAAGAGCAAGAGGGAGATGCGTGACACTCAGACCACAGCCAGTGTGAGGCCAGGAGTCCTCAGAACTCAATTCTCTGACTCTGATGAAAAACCACAGCCAGGGCAACAGACTGGGGAGGGTTTACATGCAGATCTGTAGAGGAAAATGGGCCACCACCTAAGCCAATGGAAGGACACTGCATCTCCCTGAGGAGAGGCAGGAGCCACTCACATGTCACCTGCTCACATGTTGTGGTTTCCGCCCACAGTGATTCCTCTGAAGACATCTGTAGGAAGGGTGTGTGATGACGAAGCAGTGAGAATGGGATATTAACCTCAAAAGATCTACTCTAAAACCTTAGAAAGACTTTCAAGTATGTTACAATCTCTGGAAAAGAATAAGCTTTATGGTCTTTATCTCATTTAAGATAATTTAGAAATCTGAGCAGTCTATGATCCAGATGAAACCAAGGAGTGTCAGTGGGAGTGTGAAAAATAAGAACATGAACACAATAGCCCCCAAGAGGCTATTTCAGGGAGACCAGTGGGCATAGAGGTAGGACAGGAAATAGAAAAGAAAAATGGTAAGACCAACCATCTTTAGATACACAGGAAGCAATGGCAGAAGTTACAAGTCGAGGGAGAAGGGACTAGACTGACAAAACAGCAGATGCTTTATTTTAGAGATTGCAATCAATTTATTGTTAATAAGCTTATGTTGAAGGCCCCTTTTATGAATTAAGAATTTATTTGCTGGCTATGGATCTATTTGGTTGCAACTCAGCAAAAATAATGAAGCATAAGGAAAGAATTCCAGGATTTTACTCTCTGACTCAGTGATAACTCAGAGGTTTACCCTTGGAAGTTCTGGAGTGGAAGATGTGGCAGAAAGTTCAGACCAAGCCTGACCACAAGAAGAAAAGAAAGACGGGATAAGGGAGCTGTCCTGGAGCACCCCATAAATCCAGCCTGCAGTGTGTTCACAAATGCCATTCTCATAAAAGGGATTTTAAAAACAGATAATTGCTTTACGATTGAATTGGGCCCATTGGGTGGAAGACAAGTGTCAATCACATGGAAGATAAAGTCCAGTGAAGGCACACAAAGTGCTGGTCAGCCTCCTGGTGGATGGAGAAGACCGTAAACCTCTCCTGTGCCACAGGGAAGTGTCATCTCAAGGCAGACCCATTGTGAGAATGGCTGAGATGTGATCCCAGCCCTGAGCAGTTGAGCACAGGTGGTATGACCACCTCTGAGACAATGGAATATGCCAGGCAGAACCCAGGCCTTCATTCATCACATGCCTCAAACACCAACGCAGACTGTTCAGTAAGATGAAGGTAAATATTTAGCAGGCCTGGTCCATGTGAGCAGTAATTCTCACAACAAGGTAACAAGGGAAGATATTCTGTACTCATTCTGATGGGAGGACAGTGATGTTTACACGGGTTAGGAAATGTCCTGTATTCTTTTTGTTCATCCCTGTGTTTAAATGTATAGCCTAGTGTCTGGCAAAAAAAGAAAAAAAAAGAAAGGGAAAGAAAAGAAGAAAAGAAAAGAAGAGAAAAGAAAAGAAGAAAAGAAAAGAAAAGGTTCTGGTAACTATCTGCTGAATGAATGGAAGAATGAATGAGAGATGCCGGGACCAACCCCTGGAACACCTGATGCCAAGTCCTTCCAATCCCTTCTCTGTTGCTTCTCACTAACTAGACTGAAATGCGGTTGGAAACATGAGTTCCATGCCATTAACACACTGCAGCAAGCAAGAAGAGAAGCTGCCTTCTTTCTCCAGTATTTGCTGGACCTCAGGTGCGTCAATACCCAACACCCAGGGAGAGAAGAGATACACCTTGCCATTTAGCCTTTCTCTCATTTTCCAAGCCAAAACCCAGGCTTGAATTCAAGGTAGGCTAAGAACACTATGAAGGAATGTATGTCACTGAAATAGCCACAAACCTCCAACCCTACAAATCAATTAAACTCCAAAGTGTTCAACAACATAGTCATCAGGCAGAAACAGAGACAGGGGGAGAAACTAGGCTCAAAGGGAACCCTGGAGAAAGTTCCAACAAGGAGCTAAGAAGGAGTGGTGCAGTGTGGTCAGCCGGGCCACATCCACCAAGACCAGATGGCCTGCAGTGTCCTCTTCACTTGAACAGTGGCGGGATAACCACATTGGGAGCAGAACTCCCTGTGCTGGTGCCAACTAGAGGCAGCATGCCAGGCCTCACAGGCCCTGCTGCCGCTCCCTGCCACCTCCTCCAGGGTCCCCAGCTACCATCGACCTCAGCTCCATGCTGATAAGGGATGCACACCTTTCCCTCTGAGGAGCTACTTTTCTCTTTCTCCAGTTATGCCTTCCAGTGGGATCAGCGAGACTGCAAAGGAACCACTACCAGGGCCCAAGTGGCTTCAGTACCACGGAGAGCTCCACCAGAGCTGGGAACCTGTGTGTAAGGATGACCCACAAGGAAAAGCCAGTCTAAAGCTGATCAAACCAAGACCAACCCAGTGGTGGCAACTTGCAAGACAGACAAAGATCAAAGTCAATCAGAAGACGCTTTTGTAAGATAGAGCTTGAAAGTTCACTCACTTCACAAATTCAAAAGGCAAGTCATTTGTTCACTTAACAAATATTTATTGAGCATCTGCAACTTATTGACAAATAGACTAAGCAGCATGCAATAAAAGTAGAATATGGCAGCAACATTGTCCTTTGGGAGTTTACCTCCCAACAAAAAGCATACAAAAGAAATTTGCTTTAAAAAAAGATTCCAGTAAAGTGATTTTAAAGTAGAGTGTGGAGAGAATTTATTTGTGGTGGTATGGTAGATTAACAACCCTCAGTTTCTTCCCTAGGGGAAACAAATAAAATACTAAATAAAATATTAAAAACAACTTTAATATAAATGAGAATTTTGTTAAAATGTAGTCACACACATACAAAAAATCCCAATGATTGAATTATCACAAAGCAAACACATCTGTATCACAACCACTCAGATCAACTAATGCACCACCACTAGCTTTCCAAAGCCATCTTCCAGGTGACCTTAGGCTGCGGGCTCCCTTTGTCTGCTTGGCATATGATGTTCACTCTTTGCGTGTCTGAATTCTTTCACTCAACTGTGAGATTGATCCACACTGCATGTGCCGCTCACTCGTTTTCACTGGTGTGGAGCATGTCTTCACACAAATATAGAATTTGCTTGTCTATGCCATTGCTGAAGGTTGTTTTCCTGAAGTTCGCAGTTGTGGATAATGCACCTATGAAAATAATCAGTGGGTGTACGTATGCACCTGGGTCCACACCTAGTGGTTGACACAGCATGCAGTCGGTCAAGTTCAGTAGATGCTAGCACACCAACAATCGACTTACCAAAATCCCTTCATGAGTTGGCAAGAGAGCAAGGCATATTCAGAGGACAAAAAGTGTCTTCCTTCTCCTTCCCTCCCTTTCCTTCTCAACCTAAAAACCTTTCAGTGGGTGTCTAGGTGAAGCAGCAGCGATGGCAGCCCAGCATGGGATGTAGGAATCCACAGAGAACACAGAGGACATTCCCTCCTCAAGAGGAATGAAGTTGGTGGCCACAGAAACTGGCTACAGGTGAGTGCATGGGGGACAGCAGCCTGGTGAGCCTTGGACCCTGAGAGGGGCCAGGAGGGTGCCCCAGTAGAGGATGATGTGGCTGCAAAGCTGCCCACCTAGAGGGAGTGTTGGCCAGTAGTAAACCCATGGGGGATGAGGGGTCCAGGTCTCCACCTGTGGGAGAGCAGTTGAAATGCGAGGAGGGAAAGCAGAGTGAGCTGTGTGGTGCCAGGCGGGAGCTGGTGGGTCCCTGTGAGTCTGTGGTTTGCATGGCTACAAGAAGCACAGAGAGGAGGTGGGTGGAAATGTGTCTGAACACACCCCAGCTTTGTCCGCCTTGCATAGAGACTTAACTCCTTCCTTTTCAGTCTGGACATTTGATTCCTTTTCTTGCTCCATCTCCCTGGCCAGAACACCCAAGGTAGAGGTAAACAGAAGTAGCGAGGGTGGGCATTTTTGCTTTGATCCTAATATGAGAGAAAGCACTCAGCCTTTCACACTGTGTTGTGGGCTGGGTTTTTATAGATGCTGATATCAGGTTGAAGAAGCTCCTTGCTTGTTTTAATCATGGAAAGTATTAGATTTAGTTGATTTTTTTCTACATCTGTTGAGATCACCCTTTGGTGCTCTGTACATTTCTAAAATAAAGTTCCCATTCCCAGTCTTTATTTTCCCCCTCTGCATTATTTTGAGGATTTTGTTTTTGTCATTTTGCTATGTCTTCAACTTCACAGGCCTTTTTCCATGCAGTCGAAACTCCTGCTGGTTCCATCCCATGTGATTTTCATTCAGACACTGTATTGATTTGCCATTATGTCTCCACTGGTGTTTGTTCTCAGTTGCCAGCACTAGCAAGTGTAAATCAACACAAAATAAAGGTGTCAATTGTCCAAAATGAATTGACATCTTAATATTATTTTTACCAACATTCGTATTGGTAACCTAATTATTACCAGTGCAAATGTTTTAGAACTTGAGAAAATGATTTAACATGTCATCCAAAAAGAAAGAAAGTGTTCGAAAAATCAAGAGATTTTTCAGGGAGGGATCATGATGATGGAGGACTTGCTGTATTAAATATCGAAACGTTGGATCTACTAAAACATTGCAAGTGACAGCAAACTCAGTTCGATTAGTTTAAACAAGAATGAAAATGTTGTTTTGTACAAAGATGCACGGTTGGCTTGGAGAGACAGTTTAATCTTGTAGTTCATGACAATGGAATCAGGCTGTTTCTCTGAGCTTCTGCCTGCTATCTTCACTCCTTCAGTCAGCATCTCCCTGTACTTCCTTCTCTCTGATTCACAAAATAACAATCAGAATGGCTGGAGCCTGGCACTTCTTATTTGCACCCAAGGGGATAAGTCATGTCACATCCTCAAACCATCAGACAAATCCAGAGCTCCACCTTAAGTCAACTGCAGAGCCCTGCACCAACCACGGGGTCAAGGGCACGGCTCCTCATTTGCTGACCTCTAAAACTTTCCTTTGGTGCAAGGAAAAGAACAAAAGGTCACTTGAACTAGGAGGAAGAAACCACATTTGATATAATTCACCAGTAAAATCATCCCTGAAGGGTTTTTTTAAAAAAAATAATTTATCAAATTACTTCAATAGACATAGGAATATTTGTATTTTTAGTTCATCTTCTCAGTGTGGTATAGAGTTTCAAAGGCTATTTCATTTTATAAAAACTCAAAGTTGTGGAATTCATTGTCATATATTCCTCATAACACTTATTAACCTCCAGTGTCTGTACTATCTGTGATTATATCCCCCTTCTATTCATGATATAGGACTTTTGTGCTTTTTTTCATATTCAGTCTTACTATGGATTTAACCACAATTTTTGGAAGACTTATAAGTTTTCCAAAGAATCAATTTTTGACTCTATTAACTTTCTCTATCTTTGTGATTTCCTTCTACTTACATTGGATTCAGTTTACTTTGTTTATGCTAACTATGGAAACTTACACGATGGATTTTTAAACACCTTTTTTAAAAAATCAATACAAGATTTTTTAAGCTATAAATTTGCCCTTATTGTCTGCTTTAGCCACATCCCATAGCTTTTGAAATGTTCAATTATAATAATCATTTTCAAAAATATTTGTTACTTCCTACACTTTCAAAACTTTCTTAATTGCTAAGAAAAGATGAAATATAACTAAAAGAAATAATAGAAATGAGAAAATTGCAAAATTGTTGTTATCATGGTCCCTTGTCTCAAGTTCTGAACTAGCTTCTGGTCATTGATTTTCACACTGAGATTGAGAAGAAGAAAATATTAATACCATTTCCTCATTTTCCTTCCAATTTACAGCTTTATCAAAGCTCTTGCTGCTCCATTTTCCATGATGGCTCCTTTATCCAGCACAGCAGCCAAGATAAAGTGCAGAGCAAATCATCACCGTCTCCTTTGTGAACTTTTCGCCTGGATAGACTCAGTTGCCTTAGAAATATAAGACCATTCTCTCTTTGTGACTCTCTCTCAGAGGAACAATAGGAACCCTATAATAACTAGGCATAAAATTCACAGGATGTGATAAACATAATCTAAAAATCTCTTTTATAACCACAGAGAATCAAGTAGAAACAAATCAAATTATCAAAATTACAGAAAAAGTGCCAATATTAGATTTGTCTAGATGGGTAATTAAAAGTTAAGACAGTGAGTTTCACATTTATGAATACACTGAATGAAGGCATTTTCTTATAGAAACTGTTTGGACAAGATGATTATTTCCTGAAAAAAATCTCCTTTTGCTACAATGTAAAATATAACAATATCAGTCTCCTGCTTTGAATCCTATTTTTCAGTTCTTAGCATTTGCATAAAAATTGATCTTTAGAATTCTGTCATTAAGCATCAGATAAGGTAATCTAATTTTAGTTAAGTTCAATTAATTCATCAATACACATTAAATAAATTGGTCAAAGGCATATTGCTAATAAATTCTACAGCTATTTAAAATTCAGGTCCTCTGCTGCCCAGTCTAGTGGGCTAGCACACATTATACCTGAAGGCCAACCCATCTTGTAATCATCAGATAGCCAAAGGATTGTATAGGTTTCGAAATTATTAAAGCAATGTTCCTTAAACCATAGTCTTTGAACCATTGATATTGATGTTTTGTGCCCTGGGGGAAAATAAATACTTATTTAAAATGCAGATTTCTTGGCCTTTTTAGAACTTCCGAATCAGAATATTTTGGGGGGTTTGAGGAGTCTGAATTATTTATGCATTCCTAGATGATTTCTATGCATATATATTCAGAATACTGAAAATTGCTATGTAACCTCTAACTATAGGAAATATCCATCTCCCAAATTGCCTAGCCCACTGTTGTGCAGAAGTACTTATAGACTATTGAAAAGCTGAGCAAAAGCATCTTTCTGTTGCTTCTAACAAGTGGTTCCATCTAACCACTAAAATTGTTATTAGAACAAAACAATTTTTTTCATAACATCTCTGTGAACTTGTATTTTTAAAATTTGATAAACAGTGTTTATTTATTTATAGGCAATGCTAGGGAACTGCTGTACCACTTGACCTACATCCGTATGTCTTTTTTCATTTAATTAACTATACCATATTTGCTAGAGAAAATGGAAGTGAAAGAGATATCAAGGAAAACCTTTCGATAACCTGTTAGCATTATGCTATATTTTTCAAGCTTACAAACAACGTTTTTCCTTCTTATTCATTTTTGATGATTAAATATTTCAAACATATAAAAAGCCAAGGAAAACTGATGCACTGGACATTTGTGTCAAACTCAAACCTCAGGTGCCTCCTCAAAGTTCCGTGGGGCTGC
>JAJEJO010000145.1:257390-319231 GCA_020662805.1 Glaucomys volans | reverse complement strand
ATATTGGCTCAACCTCAGCTTTCTCCACTAAACTTTTCAGGACATCATGTTTCTACTGCCTGGGGCTGACTGGCCCCTTGACCTTGGCATCTTGGTTCCAACCTCTAGACTCTTCCACATCTAGCAAGGCTACGGGGTTGCCCCCTGGGGGTTCTGGCTCTCCCTGCCACTTCCAGATTCAAATATAACTTCCCACTGTGGGGTTCAGATGCCTATCCAATATAGACTCCTCATGGCCAGATGGTTCAACCCCTCAGTGGAAGTACACTTCATAACTTTGGGGTGAGCTTTGACCAGTGAGAAACAGGAGATGGAAGAGGACTGACAGATTCTTTCCTGTCCTTTCTCCTCCCCACGGACTTCTCCAAGGCACCATTCCTCTTTACAGAATGTCTTATGAATAGGACTTGCCCACTACCCTGCTCTTCTCCTGGCACCTGGGGCAGTGGTAGCCAGCACCATGCACTCTCTCCCTGGTTCAATTCCCGTTCTCCTCAGACTTGCTGTCCTGGTGGCCCCATGAAGTATGATCCCTTCCATCCTTGACTTAGGCTGGATTCATGAGAAACCAGGCTAAACTGATACCAGGCAGGCACTACTCAGGATGACCAGGGGACAGTTCCTTCCTTGCTGTTATGACCTGTATGGAACAAGTTATTTAGTTTCTGCATATAGCATTCAGCATTAACTAATTCTGGGACTAAACCTTCATGAGATTTTTATACACAAGCATTCATTTCAGGATTTCTAGCCTTTAAACAAAAAGATTAAATTTTCTATCTTTTTACCTTGCTGGTTAAAAAAAAAAAGTAATTGGTTTATTTTCCTCCCTGTATATAAATACAGGAAGAAAAAATTAACAAACATCAGGCCTTGAAGTTTCATTAATTCACAATGTAGTATTTTGCTGAGGGTCCTGTTCCATTCATCTTTACTTTGTGTGGGAGACCACGGACCTTGGTCATGATACTAAAAGCTTAAATGGATATTACCAATTTCTCTTCATGACAATAAAGAATGGATGCAATCATTTCGAGTCCATGCACTACTCTCATTCTTGTATTACAACAGTGCTTCTGATTTTACATATAAAGTGCTTGTTGTACCTAATTTTCATGCATTTTAGACATGGTATCCAGAGCTTCAGGTAATTAAAATCATAGTGCACGATGTCTTTTTTTTTAAAAAAAAAAGTCATTAGTTCTAGAGTTCCTGCTGACATATTAGCTTAACACTGCTCATGTTAGGAGCATGGCATTTAACACATTTAATCACGTTCAGTGCTGTTAATCAGGCCTATAAGTTTTCTCTACAAAAATTTGAGATTTAGCAATGCTTAATAAAGATGGAGTGCACATAGATCAGTTTCACAGAATTCTTGGGAGAAAATAAACATGAAACATCTGAAGCTGGACTACACTGGGGGAGTCGGGGTTGGTGGGTTAAGGGGTCTACAATGAGCCACTAGGATATTTGATTTATTTTGAGCCAAAGGCATGTGAGTTCCTGAAATCCATTATCTGACTAAAGGCAGAATCTTCTGGAATTACTCGATCATCTCCAATTCCTAGAGCAAGGCTAGTCTCTTAGAGGCAGCACTTTGCCAAACCCGGACACTGCCACAAAGCCGTCTCCCATCCCATCTTCTAAGGGTGCCCTTATCTTTCAAAAAGGCCATTTGGTTTTCCATCAGCCCTGTCTCCCCACCTTCTAAGGAGCCATCTGTTTTCCCAGAAGTGACCCTCTGCCCCACCCTGGGCCCTGTTAACAGGTACATAATCCCCAGGATCTTATGCCATCTGAGTGACATTCTTTGGTGAACCTCAGGTATGTAAATGATGAACATCTGCCTCTCCTCTTACTAATCTCTCATTTGCCAGATTAATTTGCAGGTCTCTGAACACAGACTGTAACAGAGTAGAGGAAAATCCTCCCTGGCATGGGGCAAGAAAGGAAAATTAGCTGCTCCTTTGCCATCAACACTCCATTGACAGACACCATAGAGGCCTCAATGATCTTTGAAATTATGCTGATGTCTGAAACCTTTAGGAAGAAAATATGAACCAGAATTATTTTAACATGATGAATATTACAACTGGAACTAGATCTTTTTAGCCACAATAAAGTAACTTCATAGACATCTGGGAAAACCAAGAGCTCCTTTTAGAAATAAGTTTGATGCCAAAGCAAAACATAATATGAAGCTTTCCTATTGTGTTGAACTAAAATTGACACTTGGGTTTTTTTAAATTTAGAAATAGCTCTGACTGATGGTGTGTTTTGAAACCAGTTACTCATTTAATTAGTTCCTCCTAGAATCCCTTTTATCACAGAAGCAGAATATCAATGAACAGCAATGATATTTCTCTAAAAACTTTGGTAATTCAGATTCCTTTTCACAGGGTCATAAGGAAACTGCTATTTTCCCAACCATTTTGGTTGGAAGAAAAAGGTAAACAAGAAACCTGAGTTCTTTCACGACACGCCAGCTCCCCACTAAGCAGCAGAAACCGGAGTGGAGTCATTTAACCTCCTGGATGATTTTGTATAAAGGAAGCTACCCGACCGAGTCCTCAGTGCCCCAAGATCCTGGGAGTCCAGGGAGGTCAGCCAGAGGAGAAAGTCCTGTCATGACCTCTCGCGTCTGGTCTGAGCTGCAATAGCATAAAACACAATGTGACTTGGGGAACACGGAACTTAAGGACATATCAGCCACCTGTTTCTCATCACACGAGCTGTCCATCTACGCAGGATGTCAGAGCTGACACGGAAGCTGGTCCTGCTAAGGACGTCAGCCACTAGTGTCCATGGCTATTAGCAGACCCAGGAGCCACACGTGCATGGGTGTCAAGCCAGGATGCTTCCTTCCCCAGCTCCCGTCACAGAAGTGCTGACCTCTGGGCAAGAATGAAGGTGACAGGCAGGTCACCCTCCCCACACCACTGTAGGAAATTACAAGAGTTCAGGGAATGTCTGTCCAAACCTCCTGAGTCAGGTTTTTATGAATTTCATTCATAAATCAATATTTTTAAAGTTCTATGCCAGAGTCAATGATGCACTCAACAGTGATCACCAGCTAGAGACACTAACAGAGATGGGGCCACATTGGTATGCTCGCCTAGAAAACCAGAGCTTAAAGAAAAATGGACCATTTCTCCAGGAAAGCTAGAAGTGGAAAAATGTTCCATTTTCCTGAATTTGATTTTGCAATCAGGTCTGCAGTTTGCTCATTACAATATGACTTTCCCATGACCTTTTCAGGGGCTGAGAACAATCTGCCTCCTTTGCATGAAATAGAAGGATCCTCCAAGGAGCACCATTTAGACTTCTGCAACCTGAACGCATTTGGAAACTTTCCACTTCAACTGTGAACCTCAGCTCACTTGAAGGGGTAGATTCAAAAGATGCTTGCAGGGGGAAAATACATACAAGAGGAACAGATGAAATTAAGAGCAGGATTCTGTGAGTGTTGAGCTGAGCTAGGAGCACACAGATCCACCACAGTATTCTTTGTGAATGTTTCAATATTGTTATAAAATTGCTAAAAGGATTACATTTCTTGAGCTTGGATCAGGCAGTCCCAAGTTAAATTAGAAGTGGACAGCCACATCGCATTTTGAGGTGTGCTGAGACATTTTCTGGGGTGAGGGGTGTTAATGACACTGATGAGGGAAGCTCCCTCTTCCTCTGGGGACCTCCAGAAGGGAAGCAAGGGTCCTGCTCTGCTGGCCAATGGTAAGGCTTCTGCAGTGATCACGCTGCTCCTTCACTCTTCCCTCAAGACTGATGTGTGTGCGACGCCCACTGGCCAAGAGTCCTCAGATTCCAGCCTCTCTCCCACTTCTCAGGAATCCAAAGCTGAGAGCCACCAGTCAGTAGGGTGTAAAAGAATTTGCAAAATATAGGGGCAACTATGAATCCACTCACTCACCTCTCACACAGGCTGTTGTTTTATGTCAACTGTTTTGAGTGTTATAAATAGAAGGTCTGACTCCATCACTAGACTTCCTGTCCTGGAAAAAGACTTACTCTTCTGCAGTGTTTGTGGCAAAGGGCAACGTGCCCTTTGATATTTTATGCAGCCGACCTGATTGACTTCAGACTCCAGGAGGCAGATCACTTCCTTGCGCAGCTTGGAAGTTACTCCTGAGGCATAGCCAAATTTATCCCTTTCCCCACGTAAGTGATGCCAAAAGACAAATGCAGAATCCAGGTGCTAAGAGTAGGTGGATGCTGTGCTGGTGAGGTGTAAAAGGACAGGTGATATGCCACCAGTCTCCAGCACGGTTCTGGGCACACGGCACCGGTTCAATTAGCATATGAGTGTTGAATGCCCCACTTATGTACAAACTGCTTCTTTCTCATATTAAGATAGAAAATGGATCCTTATTATTACAGAAAAATTTTTTCCCTGAGCCTTAAGAAAAGCTTTGTAAAATAAGGGATGCATAAAAAGGAAACCACTGGAAAGATGGTGATTATTTTTTCTGTGATCAGATTACCTTCAGGACAGGGGCAGGACAGGTGCCCAATGACTCTGAAGCTCCAGAATCACAAATCAAATCCTGCTCGACTGCACATGAGTCTGACAGTGCGAAAGACCCCAGCACGGTGTTAGGGACTGTCCTATACCTCACCTCAAAGGCCAGGTTTCGTGAGCCCCAGGGATAAGTGAAATAGAGACAAAAAGAGGACGAGAAAGTTAGTTAAATAGTTTAATCAGAGCAGTTTTACAATTCTAAAATTAACAAGCAGACTTGTAATAAAAGAGTTCCGATGTTTGCAAAATGACCTTCCTTCCATTCTGAATCTGTCTTTTTAATTGTAAAGATTAGCATTACATTTAAAAGGACTCAAAATGGAACAAATGGAGCAATTTATATATCACCCATGGTCTGTGATGCAACTGATGAAATCCCTGAATGGATATTGCTTCAGCTTTGATATCAAAAAATGGCCTGGCGAGGAGTCCTTAATCAACGACTGATCACGGGTGGCCGAAAGAAAGAGGAAAACCCAAAACCACCGTCCAGTTCATAACGTATTACATTGTTGGAGGATGACACTGGTTCCAAATGTACAAGTAAGCCCACGACACTTTGTTACTATGGATATAATTATCATGGAAGTTCTCTCATGTTGATCAACTTGCTTCTGAAGGTTTTCGTGGTTGGTTTAAACTTGCATAATAAACATGCAATGAATGATTTCTTTTAAAAGTGTGTTTTTTGCAGTCTTTTTGTTTTCATACAAAGATTTCATAACGTTACAATGTTGCATCAGAGCGCGACCAAAATAAGGGCAAGAGCAGACGGGGAGGGTGAATGAGGAGTCGCTGATGAGAACAGCCTCGTCCATCCTGAGTCACACCGCCCACCTTTCTAAACAGGTGAGAACGCTTTTCTTACCCTCCCCCACCAGAGAAAAGAATAAAGAGGAAAAAAACAAAAAACTCATGAAATCAATCTAACTAAGGAAAAAAGGTGGACGTGAAGAAAAGAAAGATGCTTTTCATGCACATCTTCTGCATAGCTCAACCCACATAGAATAAGGCACGGTTTCCCTTCGCAACTGGTGTCCACGGCAATCGGCTAAGTGCTACGGTGCTGTGACCCTCAGACAGTTCCCTTCCAGATGGTGAAATAAAGAGGCCGGTGAGTGTGGCTGCCACGCTCCACTGTGAGGGTCCCAGGGCTCAGGCATCCAGGACCCTCAGAAGAAACTGCCCGCGTGGTATGGTAGTGTCTGCAATGGATTTCTTCCCAGAGTCCCTGTTTTGTCTGGGTATGAATTCAGATTATTCTTCAGTTTTTGTTTCTCAAAGAAAATACATGAGGTGGGGGGAAAACAGTCAGGTCCTTAGGGACGGAGCTCTGATACTCCCAGAAAGCACAGGACCCTGGCCGTTCACAAAATCAGCATGCTCTTTCCCAGAGGACAGAGAGTGGGGGACAGAGAGGGTGGGGAGGGAGGGAGGCAGAGAGAGGAGGGGAAGTGGCTTTTGGTTTTGTTGGTGATCAGGGCATGATTTTAATTTAGTTGGTCTTCATACTGTTTCCGGAAACAATCCCCCGCTGGAAAAAATTCCCAGCACCTCTCTTGATACATCTTCCAGACATATGATTCCTGCAAAGCAAAGGGAACGTGTTAACACTGTCCTCCGGACCTGTGTGCACACGGGATGTGAGACAGAGGTTCAGCTTCGCTGACGGAGAATGTGGGGAAATCCAGATTTATTTAGTTGCAAACTAACTATACCAGGCCTTATTTACTTCTGGGAATAAAAATGTAATAATGATAAAAATATAGTTGTGATAAATGCTTTTGAGGGTTCTCTTAAAATATCATTACTAATTATCTCTTTTTTTCAAACTATAAACAATTTGTGGTGAGCAGTCCTGAAAGAGGACTTTCAAATGCGCAAAACCTTAGACACTGAGTGTGCGGTCATTACTAACTAACCATAATGGAGTGAGCTGACCTTCATTTGAACATCAGTCATCTGATTAAGCCATTGAGGGCATTATAATTTAAAATACTCAATTGTCTTACGGCTTCCAAACATAAATCCATCACTGGAAATCTTAAAACGTGAAATTGAAATTTTACTTTTTTAAGGAAGGCAATCTTTCCAGACTCCTCCACCGTAACCGGCATCTCACATCATGACACCTCAACCAATGCTCATTCCCTCCTAACTGTGGAGGGCTCATGTTCTGTCCCAGTCCCATGGTTTCTTGTTGAAGAGGTGTAGTCACTGTTACCTACCTGTCCCGTGTGTTCGGTTTCGTCTTTGTTTATGAGATACATCAGGAAAAACCTACAGATAAAGAGAGATTCATCAGGAAGGGTTATACTAAACTATCAGAACAAACAGGGAAGATGTTTATGCATCTTGTGTTGCTTTCCACTGTGGGAGGCACAGAGGAAACACCACTAGTTTGTGGGAAATTAGTTACAGTGCACCAGAAAGAGGTAAGGGTGTGTTTTGATTTGACACTTCTGATCTGATGCATGATTTCACCAGGAATGCAGGTTGGGATACACACACTTCTGTCAGAGTCAAAGCAACACTGATGGATTTTAATTGAAGACTTGCTTAGTAAGATGTCCCCACTTCCTGATGGGTTTGAACAAGGACAGTTCAACCAGTTTCTTTCCTACAATTCTCCTCTACATCTTGTCCATTTGATACTAATACTGGGCCAGAAACTAGGAATAATATTTCACCCAACTATAATTTTGGCTACTTCCAAGTAATGGCCAGATTACTATGTATTAAAAAATCAAAAGCAGCTTTTAACTGGGCTTCCAGGAGTGCCTAAATTGACCTGTAATTCTGCAGATTTAATAAAAGCAGGCTTCACACCTTCCTAGGAAGCAGCTAGAGGATTTCTATTTGAAGTAGGGAAGAGCCAAGACTCCTACAGGGTCCTACAGAGGCTCTGTACCCCACTCTCCCTTCCCCTCCACGTTCTAGAAAGAACCCTTCAGGTGAAGAGCTGCATCTTCCTTCATAATTCAACCTACTCCAGAGAAGGACCACTGGCTGTCAGTCCTTCCAAGGTAGGTGAACAACTGTGCAGAGAGCAGCGGCCCCCCTCCCAGGCCTCGAGCTGCCCGGAGTGGGCAGCAGTCTGGCAGGTACTCACAGGTAATTGGCCAAGTTGTGCTCCTGCAAAGTGTGGGTTTCAAAGCCATGTGGCACCGTGTCGAAGTAGTCATTGCCTATTCCGCAGATGAAGCACTTGGTCTAAAGGACAGAGGGAGACATCAACGTCAGGGAGTTCACAGAGCAAAAGAGTTCATCACACAGCAGAAGCTGTTTGGTTTGCTCAATATACATCAAAGACCCCATTTGGAGGTGTGCCAGACCCCTGAAGATAAATTAAACAGTTGCCACAACTATATTTTAGCGTAGTTTAAATGACACTAGTACCAGTAGCAAGTAATAAAGGCAGAGGGCAGGACAGACGCCTAAAAGGCAGTGCCTGTTCCTTATCTTCTGGACATGTCCTTATCTTCTGGACATCAGGCAGATGTCCAGACTCAGCAACCACGCTTGATCACGACACTGACTAAGCCACACAGGCAGGATGAACTGCCCTCACCTGACACGCCTTAGGGTCTGCACCACCAAGTCTGGCAACCCGATGGGTAAGGGGTGTGTTACCTCCCTTTGGGGAGGGTCGGGTCTAACACCAAGCCATGAGGCACTCTAGTGACTCAGTGTGGGTCTGCCAGTGGCGGGCACATGAGAAGTAAGGATTAACCAACAGGTGTGCGCCGTCACCAACAGGTATACTCCGTCCAGGAGTAGCCATCACTCCAGGAACCAAGTGCTTGGTCCTTTTGCCTCCCCTTCCTCTGGACTCCACCTCTCATTATGCACACCATACAATAGCAGCTGCTGGTCAGCCACTTGTAGGACTGGCTCACACACACCCAAGGAGCAGCAGCCCTTCCATTTCCTGACCCAAATTTTAGAATTAGAGTAACTATGTATCAGATCAAGTGGATTCAGTGATGACTGTCCTCATGTGACTCGGAGGCTCCTCTTCCCCCACCAACTGGAAGCTGTTTAATTCCATCTGAAGCATGCTTATGAGGCAGGTTCTAGGTCCTGGGATCAAGATGATGATCATCATCTATTAAGTTCATCCCGCCTTATTGTTCAGCAGTTGCTGACCACATTTGGAATTTGGGAGAACAATTGGGTCTTTGCATGGCTCCACTGGATGTCCCTTACACCAAATAGGTTCAAACCACACTGGTCAGATATTCCAGGAGCCAGCTCTTCCTCTGTTGACTCAGGTGAGCTAACTGAGCCACCAGCACCCATCTGGAGTTAACTGAGCCACCAGCACCCATCTGGAGTTGATTGACATCACCCATCTGGGGACTTCATGCCTGCAGTCCAAGTATCTGCTGACTTGCTCCATCCTCCTCTGCACTTGGCCAATCAAGTTCTTTTCATATACATCAAAGACCCCATTTGGAGGTGTGCCGGACCCCTTTCAGTCCAGTTCCCAAGTGCACCTGTGTCCATCTCATTCCCGCCTCCTCAGTGCACTTCTTCAGCAACCACAGAGGTTCTTCATAACCTCTGTCTGGAAATGCTGATGGCCTCCTTCCCTGCCCTTGTCTGGCCAGTTGCTAGTTCACTAACTCTAACCCGCATTCTAATCCACAGTTACCATTTAAGATGCAAATCCCATCCCCCTGCTCCCTGTTAAACCCTTGCCTTCATTCCCACAGTCCACATGTTAAACTAAATTTCTTAAGTGAGTTATTATTAGGCTCTTCATTCACTGGTTACCCTCTCAGGCTCCATCACTAGCATTTAATTCTTCATCTTGAAGCATTAATGCTCGTGAGAAAATTTTTGCATAACCAAATTCCCTAAAATCGGAGCCTTGGCAATAGGGCCTCAGATGGTGAGGCTCCCATGTGATTCCCTGTGAATGGCACCCTGGAGACAGGCATGAAGCAGGAGAAGTCAGTGAGGAGGGAGCTCCAAAACTGTCCTGATCACCCACTCTCAAACCTCCACCTCCACCAGCTTCAGGCCTCAGCTTGGACATCCCTTCCAGGAAGTTCCTTGATCATCCGGGAGTGACCAGCATCAGCCCTGGAGAACCCTGCACTCAGGGCTGATCCTGTCAGAGCTTGTCACCCTGCCCCATAATCAATCACCTGTGTACCTATCTGTTGGAGGATCTGTGGTCGGGATGAATGGTCTCCCCACTTGAGGGGCAGCTGGCCCCACCACTGCAGTACAGTTCCAGCCTAGCCCACTGTTGGAGCACTCGTATTGGCTGAACTGAAAACAGGCCAATGCAACTACAGCTGGCGTGGGTCCCTGAGCCCTCCTGCCCCCTTGCTCCCCTTGACAGACGCAGTGAGGAAGATGAGCATCGTGGCAACACTGAGGCCTCGTCACAGCAAGGGCTCACCTCCATGTCCTCCTTGACTTGCTCCTGTTGGTCTCTCAGTTCCCCAAAAGCATCAATAATTAAACCTAGTGTTAAACAGAGACACAATTTAATCCACCAGAGAAGAACAAATTCGTGGTCATTTGCCTGTGTCTATCTAGGAAAGGGAAAAACACACAACTATACCAGAGGGTGCTCAAAACCTGGTAGATGTTCCAGCTCACATCCAACACTCCTACCGGGGAGTCACTCTCTTTTGGGGGGAAAGAAGTTACTGGAGTGAATACTCACTAAACAAGCATTTAAAAATGAACTGACAGCAAGAAGCTGCGAATCAACTCGGCACGTCCGGGTGGTACGTGACTACCTGCTTCGTGCTGAAAAAGAACATTGAGGTTCATGGTTGTGAAATACAGAAAATTCCCCCAAGACAGCTTTGGAGCATTAAGTTGGAAACAAAACCACCACATACACTGTGGGGAATCTGCCTTCGGTCACGGCCACTCGGTCCTCACACTCCGCAGCCCCATCAAGTGGAGCGGCCAGAAACTGCTGAGGGCCGTTCTGTTTCAGCCCCTGCTCCTGCGACTTGCTGACTGTTCACTTTGTGATTTTGTGGTCTTACCAAGCACACTCTGTCACACTCCATACAGACACAACACATGGACTGTGAATGCTTTAAACCTCTCCACATATTTGAGCAAAAAAAAAAAAAAACAGTGCCACTTTCTGCCTGTGGAACTTAAAGGGTACTGTCACATTTATAGACTTTTTGTTCAAGTCAGGATAAATGTGTTAAGCAGAGAAAATAAAATGAATACTTTTCCTGAGAGAGAAAGGCCACACTCCAAGTTAGCCTAGAGGAAAAAGAAGAACCAGTGGGTCATCGTAGTCCCATGGCTGGAAGTGAGGACTCTTGAGTCCAGACCACCCCAGACTGGATGTGGCTTCCAGCCCAGCACTGGGGGCTTCACACTCTGGTCAAGCTGCACAGACTCCCCCAGGCTGCTGCTTCCCAGGCAGAATGTGGGTTACGATCCTGTCCTCACGACGCTGGTGGCAGGGGCATGGGATGGAATCACGTACGTGGCGTGAGGCAGGGTCTCGGGCGAGAGCTCTGACTGCTGATGCTGCCCTAATTACCCATCAGGCACCACACTGGGCATTTGAGTATCACTCTTTTAAACCTCTCAACAACCATGCACAGGGCTTAGAGATTCACATAACTTCCACCTGACAGACCCACGTGGCTGGGTCACTCTGGCCTCCCCAACTCCCCAAGCTTCTAAGGAGCAGGACTGGGATTCAAGCCAAAGGAAGCTCTCTGTCCCTTGTTATCCAAGGGAAACCAAAGAAAACTGTACCCCTCTCCCCAACTCAGGTACCATCTGCTTATTTTTCCCTCTGTGAGTTTCACTAGGAAGAAACACGGGGAGGAAAAGTTCTATCTGGCCTTTCCAGAGAACACATGGCAACCTGCCCCACACTGAGCATCAGCTCCCACCACTGCAGCTCGAGTTCCAGATGTCCTTGACCTTGGGAGGAGGAGGCTCACCTTGGATGATGGCCAGGAGGATGACGATCACAAAGAAGAAGAAGGTGATGTCGAAGATGATGCGGTAGATCTCATATTCGTCTCCCGCTGGGTCTTCAATCTCATCTCCGATGCCCCCTCCAGCACGGACCCCCACGTACATGTGGAACATGTAGCACTGCAAAGGACAGATGATGCCACTTCTGGGGAGGGGTCCCAGTTTTACACCAAGGTCCCTGCCAGATGTGGCAGCACACACCTGTAATCCCAGAGGCTCAGGAGGCTGAGGCAGGAGGATCGGGAGTTTAAAGTCAGCCTCAGCAATTTAGCAAGGCTCTAAGCAATTTAGTGAGACCCTGTATCTAAATAAAATGTAAAACAGGGCTGGGGGTTTGGCTCAGTGGTTGAGCACCCCTGGGTTCAATCCCTGATACCAAAGAAAAGAAAAGAAAAAAAAGATCTCTGAGGTTTTCTCTCTGCTTCCTGATCCTCCATCTGGAAATGAGAAGGTTCTCTGAATCATCTCTTTGCATTTTTAAATATATTTTTTAGTTGTAGAAGGGCACAATACTCTCATTTTATTTATTTTTATGTGGTACAGAGGCTGGAACCCAGTGCCCCACACATGCCAGGCAAGCACTCCACACCTGCAGCCCCATCTCTGCATTTTAATCCTCATAACTGGGATGCAAACGCTTGGCTTCTACCTACCACTGTCATCTTTTCAATTCTGTCTCACTTTGCAGATTACGAAAACCCTTCATTAGCATCTGGACACCAATGCACTTAGGAAAATAAACGATCCCATGGAAGGGCACGAAAAAAATACCTGACTGCATTGTCCAGTTATCTGATAACAGCAGGAGAGGAGAGGGGAGGTAGGAGAGCAACGCTGAGCAATCTGGAATCTCAGACTTCATTTCCCTCACCCTCTCCCCTCACCTGGCGAGTGCGGCATGGGAGGCCCAGATTCTTTCCCACTTTAACAACCAACATAGAGAAGAAAGACAGGGGAGAGAGAGAGGAAAGAGCAGCTCATTGGTTAAACTCTGAAACAAGAAAGCAGCAGGAAGAACTGACTGCTGGCACCCAGCACAGGGATGTCAGGGCTCCTGCAGTGGCTTCTGGGCAGGGCTGTCACTGAAGTGCCACTGGTGTTTGGGTTGGGCAACTCCCTCTGCAGGGCCTGTCCTCTGCATTGGTCAAGAAGGATCCTGTGACCTCTGTCTACAAGATGCCAATAGCATCCCAGCCCCTGATGACAACAAAAACCCTCCTGAGGCCAGATGTCCGCTGTGGGCAGAGTTGTGCCAGGTTGACAGTCACTGGCTTAGAGCACCCAGGGTTTCCTCCTCATTCAAGGTAGATCCTAGCTCCCCACCTTGGGCTCAAGAATTCAGCTCCAGCCACGTCCGAGCTCTTCTTTCATACCTGCCTCCCCCGGACCTCCTCCAAATAACCTCTTCCGGATTCTAGATCTCTGTTGGCACGTTCCTTAGGTAACATCCTTTCCCACTCTCACCCCATCCCCACTCTTCCTCTTGGGAAAAACTTAATTCTCTCTTGATAGGCCTTCTCGAATTGTCCTAGACACTCGATTGGCCCGACTGCCACTGTGTCACCCAACAATTCAAAGCCCTTTTGCATGCTGCCTCGGCAGCACAGAGGCAAAGGCCCTGAAACGCCATCTCACTTGGTGACACATGGCATGCCTGGCTCTCTGCTCCGTTTCTGGCCTCCTGCTCAGCCTCCCATGCCAGTCTCCCTCTCTCTTCAGGAGTAAATGCCCAGGACTGGGCTCCCTGATCCTTTTTCTTTTCCAGTTCTCCCTCAGGTGTCTTTCTGTTTCCTGGCAGACTGATCTTCTCTGGGCCAACTGCTTCCAGACCTTTCTAGCCTTGCTGTCTTTGCTGAACTCCACACCTAGATTCCAGCTTGCCTGATGCTCCATCTCACTCCACTAGAACTGGCTCGGCTACTCTGGCTCCAGCTCCAGTGCCACGTGACAGGGACTCTCAACTGGTCTGTAGACGAATGAGGGTGAGAGGAGCTGTTCTTGTGGAGGCCTGTGGCCTCAACCCATTGACCTCAAAATCTCAGGTGACCTGGAACAGCAGACAGTGCAGGCAAAGAACAGGTCACTGGAGGACACCAAAGTGCTCCTAGTTGGATTGAAGCCAAGAGCTCCTGGATCTGATGGATGCAGCAGCTAAAAAGGCTTCCTGGGTCAGAGGCCTGGAATGGAATGAGCTAGATTCAAAGAAGATATGTCGTTCAGAAGAGTTTTGTCAGCCTGGCACACAGCAAACGGAAAGCATCTCCAGGTTGGCCCTGCAATGCCTACCCAGGAGGACCCTGAGCCCAGAACAGAGCCTCTGTGCCAAAGAGGCCAGGACAACCCTTAGAGCTGGGTGAGGCTGAGGGTGCCTGGCCCTAACTGCACATGGGAATGTCTTGGAGGCTCACACATTGAGGACTCCTGCTTCCATCAACTGAATCCATCTCTGGAAGTGAAATTTTAAAGGAAGTCACTTTTACAAAAATCCTCCAAAGCCGGGCGTGGTGGTGCACACCTGTAATCCAAACGACTTGGGAGGCTGAGCCAGGAGGATCACGAGTTCAAAGCCAGCCTCAACAGTTACATCTCTTCACAAAGAGCTTTCTGGATTTCCACTCCTTGAATTGTTTTGTTTTGCATTGTTTTACTTTATTTTACATTGTTTTATTTTATTTTGTTTCATAGGGGAGGGCATGTAGGAAATAAAGCATATAATCTCACAAAAAAACAAACAAACAAACAAACAAAAAACAAAGCCAGCCTCAGCAACTTAGCGAGGCCCTAAGCAACTCAGTGAGACCCTGTCTCTAATAAAATACAAAATAGGGCTGGGATGTGGTTTGGTGGCCGAGTGCCCCTGAGTTCAATCCCCGGTTCCCAAAAAAAAAAAAAAAAAAAAAAAAAAATCCTCCAGGATTTGGCAATGATTTCTCAAAACTTGCTGCCTGAAACTGTTGCCAGGGGATTTGGGGGTGAGGACATTTTGTTTCCACTGCATATTCCTGAGCACTGTTTCAGTTCTTTTTAGCACACAAGTTTCTTATTTTTACTAAGAAGAAATGAAGATGTGTTCTCCAAATCTGTCTCCAAAGGTGCCCACCTGTGGTCAGAGGAATGGGGCAGCTCTGCCTGTGGCTGCTCCGTGCCCAGGTCAGAAAGTGGCCCAGGCTGTTTTCCCTGGCTCCCCAGCTCAGCTTTGTGTTCAGAAGCTCCCTCTTTAGGTGGGGGACTCAGTCTGGGCAATCCACTTGCCCTTCGTCTGGAAGATTGACATGTCTCTGTGTCAGACTCTGGTCCTGGGACCCCACACCAGCCCCCACAGGGAACAGTGGGGAGGATGCAGTTCTGGTCCAAGAGCTAGAATGTCCCAGCTCTCCAGCTCTGCTGGCTTGGAGCTCAGTGTGCCAGCACTAGTGAGCACCACCCAGCTAGTTCTTCTGACTTCTGGTGACCAAGACTTGGGGACTATAATTGGCTTTCCATAAAGAGCTTTTCTTTAGGAAGGAATGTGTCAACTTGCCACATGAAATCTCTCCCCTGCTGAGGACTGAACCCAGGACCTTGCAAGTTGTAGGCGAGGGCTCCACCAGTGAGCAGGATTTGGCATCCTGGCTGACACCTGGGGCTGCATTACCAAGGCACGTCTCCTTCCTTTCCTCCCTCTCACTAGCCATCCAACCAGCCTTTTCTAGCAGAGTTCCTGCCTCTCCTGACCCATGTCCCTTCTATGGCAATTCCAAGCAAGATGAGCAAGGGATTCCAGCATGGTTCTGTGGCAAACTCAGGGCCATGCTGAAGATACAGAGTCTTGTGGATTTGATTATTTAAGCTCAACAAAATATCACGTTTGAAGAGAATAAGGCGCACGGTTCACCTGTGGGATTCTGGTACCGATTCTTTACCTGGTTGGCCCCAGGCGCAGCACGCAGGTGGCTGCGGTGGTGCCATGTGGGGTACGTGGGAAGACCTACTGTGGGGGGGTGTCAGGCTTCAGCGACCGAGTTATCCTTCTGCTCCTGAAAATGAGAATCCTTCATCTACTTTTCTTTTCATAGAATTAGCCAAACCTGGTAACAAGAGCTGGAAATGGGAAGATGTAATTCTTGGAGGAAAAAAAAGATTTACTTCTTCCAGAAAACATGAGTAATGAGGAAGAAAGGTGCTGGTCCCACAAAAGTGGGGACCACGCAGCTGTTAATTCTCAGGATTTTATATGCTGCACCTCTTCTTCCTCACTGACCAGTGGATCTGTTCTGGGTGGACCATTATGTCACCTTCAGGACTGGTGAAGATGACTTTTGAGACTTTATGTTGAACAAAAAAGGGAGGGAGGGAGGCTGGAAGAGAGAGGACTAGAAAGAATTAGATTCCTCACTAGGAAGGTGGGCAAATGGGTGAGAACCATTAACTGGGACCATCCAAAATGATTACCTAACTTCCAGGAGGGTACTCCCCTACTCCATCTCCCCAAAAGTCTTTCTCCAAAGCAGAGAGGCCTTGGAGTCCTCCCTGAGCCACAAGTACAGGGGTCTGGGTGGGCCACCAGTGCCTTGGGTTTGCAGAGTGGCCCCAGTGACTCCCGTCCTGTGGAGATGAATGTCCTCACACAGGTCCACTCAGTTTCCCCAGCTATTCAGCTGCAACCATCCTTTTCCCCTGGACTTCAGATCATTTCTCACTTTCTCCTCCTACATTCTTGGCAAGAAGGTTCGAATTCTATCAGGACGCTGCTAGTTTAATTAGATTCTCACACTCAAAACACCATAATCCAGGGGGTAAAAAAAATACATCCCAATGAACCAGGAGGTATAAAACTGCAGCCACAGCGCCACCTGCTGTGAGGCAGGGGAGCAGCGACCTTGAGAGGCTTCTGGACTGCTGGCCTTGCCCTCCTGCAGAGGAGGTGGACGTGCATGTCCATGAGACAAATTCTGTATCTATATCCTGTGAAACTGGGCAAAAGCAAGCAGGTGAAAACCATCGACATGAGGGCGAAACCGTAACTCAGGAGAAAACAGAACGCATCCTGTAAAAAGGAATTTCTAAGGAGACATCACCAAAAGGGGCTTCTCTTGTGAGAACCCAATTAGAGTTAGAAGTGACCATTTCCTGTTCTGCTTCTTTCCTACCAAATAGCACACTGAGCCTCTACTTGGAAAGAGCACCGTGGTGAGTGATCAGTTCCACTCCACACTGGGTTGGCTTTAAAAGATGATATGGCACATGGGTCAATAAGAAGCCAGGGATGCTTAGGCCCTAAGACTGAGGGGACTTGCAAGAACAAGGAGCTGGCCATGAGCTTGGGCAAAGCCTCAGATTCCTGCCTGGCTCCCTTGATTGATTGGCAGCACCCATGTGTCCTCATGGACAGACTAAGAGCCAGGGTGTGGCTAGTGTCTGGGAACTGCATTTTCTCTTGTGGGAAGGAAACAGCTGAGATATCCTCCTGATGCCTCCAACCTCACCGCAGTCCCAGGCAAGATGGTAAGCTAGTTGCTACACCCAGAGATGTGAGATCCTGCAACAAAGCTGGGCCCAGGCAGTCTCAATCACAGAGACTTGCAGGAAGTCCTTGCACACAAGAGAATCAAGGCTCCAGCTAAGTTTATAGTTCAAACCATCAAGATGCATGCTTCCTCATGGCAAAGAGAAAAACTGGGCAAAAGCAAGCAGGGGAAGACCATCGTCTCTCCAAACAAAATTAACAGCAGCGATGGAAATGCATCCTGAGAACCACAGAGAGAAGTCAGTCCTCTAAGGATGCCCTGTACAGCTTGCCTGAGTGGAGCATGACTGCACCATGGCAGGGGAGGCCAGGATGGTGCCGAGGGCTCACTTCGGCATCAAAAGGAGAACCAGGGTGGCAGATCATCCCCCACCTAACACCGTCGCTCAATGTCCCCATCTGAGATCACCCCCAACATCCACCAGTATTGCAGATCAGGTCACTCTGCAAGGTTTCCCCAGACTATGGAATTTCTGGGGCACGCTTTCCTTGGAAGATCTTAGAAGATGAAGGATCTTAGTGGAATCTCTACAAAGGTGTTATCATGCAGGTTCCTCGAGGGCAGGGAAGGTGCTTACTCAGTCAAACCTTATCCTCAATAAATGTCAGGCACAAAAGTAGCAATTAACAGCACATGGCAGAGCAATGGCTGAAGAGTGGCTCTTCCTAACCATGTGGCCTATGGCAAGCTGCTCCAACTCTCAGGGCTCAGTCTCTCATCTGTATAAGGGGACAGTAACAGCACCTCCTGCAGCATAATCGTTAGGAGGTCCCAGTCTTGGGACAATGCGTGGCGCTTTACCTACTTACAGTAAGTCCTATGCAAGCACTTGATGAATAAGCAGGTTCAAGTTATGAACCTGTCACTGGGACAGCATTTCTTCCTCTTGAGCAACTGAGTCTTGGATGAATGACCACAACTATCCTAAGTAGGTGACCAGCACATGGACATCACAATGTCACACATAGAACACCTCCATAATGGTAATAATGATATAAAATTTGGGAGAATTAAGAGTGTCCTGTTAGTCCCCTCGCTCGGCTGCCTGGATACCCTGCCCCACCACCCTGGCAGGAAATTGGCCCTGTAGGTGGTGATGATATTGAGAAGAATTGAATTAAGGCCTCTTTTATAACACGGTGGTGGCTGGGGGCGAACAGCCTTAGACTTCTAAAATAAAAGAAATAACATATTTGGTTAAAAATAACAACTCAAGAAAAAAAAGTATATAAAATGAAAAGCATACATCTCTCCCTTTCCTGCTCTGTGGTCCAAATCCCAGTGCATCCTCACGAGGTCATGCTGTGTTCCTGCCGCTTCAATGTAATCTGTGTGTCTCTCCCTATCAGCATACAGAGATTTTTAAATAGTTACATGCTTTTAATGAATTTAGCATGCTGATTTAATCAGGGCTCTATTGATAATTTAGATTATTTCCAATTTGTGAGAGAAGCTAATATCCTAGGACATACAGAGGTGTATTTGTGAGGAAGCCTTTAGGTAAATTACCAGCAGTGATACTGACAGGTCAAAGGATATGTGTCCTTAAAAATTTGACAGATACTGCAAAATTTCTCTAAAATTGTTGCAGCAACTCAAATTCCCAGCAGAGCTCGTGAAAGTGCTGGTTTCCCCATCAGTTCACCAACTGTGAGGGTCGGCAAGCTCTAAACCTTTTCAAGCTTAATGGATAACAGTGGGTTTTCACTGCTTCAATTTGTAACGGGGGTTTAGCATCTTTTCATATTTACAAGCCCATGGAATTTATTTTACTCTACATTGTCTGCCCATGAAATTTGCCATTTTTTTCTCCTGGCTTTTGTCTTTTTAATGACCTGATAAGGAATATGCAAATGAAGGAAACTGGTCCTGGGTTTCGGCACTGAATGTATTTTATGCCGGCTTACCATTTGTATTTAAGACTTCATTTATAGTAGTTGTTCTCTTTTCAACTAATTTTTAGCATTCATGGATCCCAGGTTTTACATCATACTTGGAAACACCTTTCTTATTTAAAAATTATTATTATTTTAAGGAGTCAAACCTGTCCTGTCCCTGATTTAAAGACTGAGGTTGACGTACATTTTTGTCATTTCCCCCCAGTAGCTGGGCCATGGTGCCGATACCATTGATGGAATTATTTTTCTATTTCCATATTGCAAACATCACCTTTATCATAGTTTAATTTCCATTGGTATTTTTAACTGTTTTAAAACTTTCTATTCTGCTCCACTGATTCGCCATTCTCTAGTACAAAACCATCCTAATTGTCAGTCAGCTTGGATTGGTATTTCTCTCCTATCACTCTTTTGGGGAACTTACTTTTTCTGGAATCATTTTATATCATTATAGCAGCCCCCTTTACTCCTACCCACAATGCCAATTATGAAGATACTTCATCGAGGAGCTAATGGAAGGAAGCATCTCTCCATCTAGCAGAACATCCTTTGTCTCTTACTGACCTAAAAGCTCACATCACATGATTTCCAATGCACCATCATCAGCGGGGCAGGTTAAGGAAGAGCAATGTAAAACAGTGGGAAAGCTTGAACATCTACTGATTTTGAAAATAAAGACCAAATAATAAATTTAAACCAAGACACTCAAAGTAAAAGCAAAAAGTAGCAGATTCCATTAAGAGACATATGTCGGGATTTGAACAACTTCAGTTTCAGTCAGTAAGGCAGAGCTTTAAGTTGTTCTCCAGGAAATAAGCACTTCACCTGTGTCCTGGATCGTGTGAGCAACAGGCTAAGCTGGCAGGCACTGCCCTCGGCTCTAACCACGTCACTCAGCAAGTCCACCAACCGCCAGGCCAGGCAGCAGATGTGGCAATCAGCAGAAATGGTCCTTTATGTTCTGCTGATAGTGAAAACTGTTTTCTCGAAAGAGCCAACAACTTTCTACCGTGTGCAGTTCTTTTCCTCTGTACTGTCACAGCGTGAATACTTGATTACAAGATGGAAGAAGCAGGACAATTTTTTCTTTCATTTAGGTCACAGCTCATGAACTCACCGTTAGCATATCGTCACATTTCATATCTGGCGTGTCACCATCTTCACTCTTATTGTAGAATTTTCGGAAAAAATTGAATGCCACCACAGTATATAGATACACGACAACAGCCAATAATCCCACAGTGAGCACGAGCTGGAAAGCAAGGGACATTGGACACGCATCAATCAAGAAGCGG
Source organism: Glaucomys volans (assembly GCA_020662805.1). NCBI lineage: Eukaryota > Metazoa > Chordata > Mammalia > Rodentia > Sciuridae > Glaucomys > Glaucomys volans. Next base: position 299,004 of record JAJEJO010000145.1, on the reverse strand, counting down.
GACATGACTGGCGTGCTGGATGTCTGGGTGGGCGGACCCTGCTGGCTTTACCCACTAGATGCACCTGTTACCTCTTCCTTCCCACCTTCCTGAGTCCCCCTGGAGAGATGCATTCACACACCCTCTTCATCAGGTAGTAACACTGCTACATGCAAACCTTCCTGCCTACCTGGCTAGTCAAGGCTGGGGACAGCTGGAGGAGGACATGTAACTTAGCTACATGTCCAGACAGAAGTGACAGTATCAGTAAGCAACTCAAAATGCTCATTTCTCTATCCTCTGAATATTGGGAGCAGAAGCTACATGATGTGCCCTCTTTTCATGAGATGGCATTTCTGTAAATAATTCACATTCCCAATAAAGCTCATCTTGCTTTTGTTAGGATAGTAAGAGGGGTTCCAACTTATTTTTCTCTTTCAATCACATTCCAGAACTAAGCAGGAAGTCGCATTGCCTCTAAACCTGGGAACACCACTGGTAAGAATGCAGGGGGCAAATATTAAAAAAATAAAGCCAAGAGGTCTTGCCTTGTAAACATAAACCAATGATCAAACTGGAAACCACCATGGCTAGTGGCCACAGCTATTCTGAAGGCTAACTTTCTCAATGTATAATCACGTGCCACAGTTTCAAAGGCCTTCTTTCGACTTTATGGAGTCTTTAATTCCACACTATCCAGTTTTACAGATATAGATACCTTTCAGGGAATCTGCATATGGTGTTGAAAATGTGACTCACCAACTTGGTGGCAGTGTATTTCTGGTTATATCACAGAAATTCGGAACATGCTAAGATACATTACCTTTACTAGTCCTCTCTCTGGTTTTAACACAATCCTACATTCTTAACTGTAACTGTGTCCTTATTGTCTACAAAATCACTTTACTATCATCTCTAGAAAGCAGGTTACTCTGATGGAAGCCTTAATTCATTTCTGTAAGTGAAGTACAATGGTGAAGTACACTGGACATTTGTGCACAATTTCACTCTCAGGACTACTAAGCTCTCTGTACTTCTGCAAATGAAAATTTGACACTCAAAGGGATGAGCAATAATCCCCAAAAAAGCTTGGAAATTGATTCAAAGTGGCAGTGGCCCTTTTGCGTAGAAGTAGACACTAGGCTGAGCATGCCCAGGTCTGAACCTGCACTGGAGCTCAGCACCACGTGCCGGCTGGCAGTGAGCACAGTGGACCTGTCCCTGTGCTCGCCATGCGTACCACGGTCACTTCAGAACCCAGAGCAACACAGAAAGAACCACCTGCTGGAGTTCAGAGAACAAAGCATCTCGATGAGGGAAGCTGCTGGGGATAGAGCTCAAGTGTTTTGGAAAGACACATTTTTTAAAATGTGCTGGGTAGAAGACTCTGGAAAAGGACTCTGCTCATCCCAATAAATAGCAGAGAATGTGCTTCCCCTGGTGGACACTTGAGAAATGCTTCTACAACATGCTTCAGAACAATGGAAGCTTTAACAGAACAACTGGGTGCCACAAGGTGATCATCTGAACCCAGACCAGCTTCCTCCCAGTCAGGAGGACCTTGTCCAGAATGAAACGTTCCTTTTCTGTGGTTCAATTTAAAAGGAGAGAAGAGTGTGTATGACCCAGGTTTAACACATCTCAGTTCATTAAGCAGCAGCATCTTGTGTTTTATTACCTATACACCAGTGCATCAGGGTGCTGACACACATCCGGGTACCCTGTGGGATCACGTGAGCAAACACCGCATGATGGGCCAAAGAAGAACTAGCTCTTCAGTGTTTACCATCCACTGTTCTAAGTCCCATTTGTTTTTATTTAATTTTGCAAAAATCCAAGAAGTAAAGCACTTTTATTATTTTCATTCCGGGAAATAAGGGAGTTGAGATTTAGAAATGTTCATTAATTCATCCAAGGTGACACAGCTAAGTGATCAAGCCAAGGCTTGAACGCAGTTCTGGGCAGCTCTAAAGTAAATTGTCATCCAAGGGTGCACTGTATTTTTGTTGACTTTGTTTGTTGCTCTTTTACTTTCTGCAAGGGGAAGAAAAGGATAAACTCTTACCTGTTTGCCATTGTGAGTCACTGATGACAAGATGGTTCTTAAGGTCTTGAATCCCATAGCAATGTCCAGAAGATGAGCAGCAAAAAAAAAGTTGTTATAGTGTCCAAGAACGGACATGGTCATATACCAGGCGAGGTAGAGGAAGGACTAGTGAGAGAAACGGGAGGAGAGGCATCAGAAGGTGGAAGATGCACCCGCAGTCAAAGCTACTCTGACGGCACCCTATTGCAGTCACTCCACCTGCCCAGGATTCCTAGACCATCATCTTACAACCCTAACCAACTGTGTCACTCTTCATGTGTTTTATTATTCAGTGAGTTTGTTCTGGCAGGTTCGATGTCATTGAATGACTTTTCTTACTTATCCTTCCATGGAGAACAATTCATTGACTTACGACTTGGTGACAGGGCTTCTCAACCTCAGCATGAGTGCCTTTCTGGACCCCCATTTGCTGAGGGGGCTGTCACATGCATTATTGGATGCCAAAAGCACCCAGTTGTGACATGACCAAAAGTCTTGTGGGGGCAAAACTGTCCTTGGTTGAGATCCCAAGGTCTACAGTCAATCAAAGAACCAACCACTCCTCCCCACTCCTTTTCTCCCCTTCTTTTTTATTTATTCACACACAAATCAGTGTTTGTTGAGACTTACTAGTTATAAGAGATTACATGAGGAGTTTTATTAACCAAGCACCTTGGTTTAGCATAAACTAAGACAAGTCTAGGAAAAAACCAAAATACTATTGGATTCCACTGAAAACCATGGTAAACCCAGAAACACAACTAGTAATATTTGTAGAAATCTCTAGGAATAAAATTAAGATAGATAATTGACTTCATGAGACTAGAACATGTATACATGTTTTAGGGGACAGGGCATGAAGCAGAACAGAAATCCTTTTTGCTTTAACTTTTCTCATTAGTGTTTCTTGTGCATAAGGTGGGCTTGCCACTGGAAAACTTTTGGGAGGGGATAGAAACCTTCATTTTGGCCATAATATATCTCAATCCTTCACAGAAAAAGAAAGAAGAAAGGGAATGGGTGGTGCAGATTTCATGGGCACCGTGAGACTGAAGCCAGAGTTCAAGTGGAAAAAAAGGAAGTGGTGTTTTTCTTTTTTGGGGATTGAACCCAGGGCCTCATGCTTGCAAGGCAAGCACTCTACCAACTGTGCTATATCCCTAGCCCAGAAGTGGTGTTTTAAAAGGTGCTGAGATGAGGCTATGCAGTGAATCTTCCTGGGAAAGCAAGTGGGTTTGAGGGCTGGGTTCCTGTGTTGGGCAATCAGGCAGGAAAAGTAGAAGCAGTGGAGGCCCAGAGGCCAAGGTAGGCACGCAGGCATGTCTCACAGGCTTTGGGAGCCACCGGAGCATCATGAGCAGGAGAGCGGTTTGTGGAAAGTGGCATTTCAGGAAAATTTCTTGAGCACATACCAAGTGCTGGTCATAGTTCCATATTTTTGCATGCACAATCTCTCATTTTACTCTAGCAAGACCCTGACAAACAGGATTCCTAAGGCCCAATTAATAACAGAGTAAAGTGAGCTCATTCAGTGAGCTCATGCCGTAAGATGTAGAGCTATTAAATTAGGAGATGATGGGACAAATCTCAGACTGAGAATATGAGAGTCACCAGAAGCAGCCAAGTTGGCAAGGCTAGGAGGGAGAATTACAGAGGACAGGGACGGGAACAAGGTGAGATGAAGCAAATGGACAGAGGCAGGTAATGGAGGTAAAGGAAAAGGCAGAGTCCAAGCTAAAAATTTACAGTCTGAGTAACAAGAACAAAAATACCAACAGAAAGAGAAAATCATGGGTGGGGAACAGTGCAGGAGAGGGAAGATGATGTATTTGCTGTGGGACACTGAGATGGAGGCATCTAGCAGAGGTTGAGGACAAAGCACGGGTTTGGGCCTGAGATGATCAAGGAGACCTATGTAAGTGACAAGCTGAACTAGACTGGGTCTGTGGATTCTGTGCATGGGATGCCAGTTAAATTTCAACAACAAATAATTTTTAGTATCAGGCAGTTTTGGGGACATACTTGTGCTGAAAACCATTCCTTTTTGCTTATGTTAAATGTCACTGGGAATCTTATGCGTCATCTGGCAACCCTGGCTGTGTGTTGGAGAGAAACTGTATGACCGAGGGCTCAGCACACGTGGAGAAGTGATCCGACAAACAGAAGCCACCAAGCTGCAGCTGGATGCAGCTCGAGGTTCTTTAGGATTCCTTTACCATCTGCCCAGGCCGAATTCTCTAGAGCACAGGAAAGCGCCACAGCAAGGTGAATCTTGTAGACAGGCTCTCCCGGGCAAAGGGGGGCTATACAGGGACTGGGGCCTGACTGACTGCTCCCAGGATGGACTGGCTACTGAGAGGGAAAATACAGACTGGCCTTGGAGCTGGAGCTGACACTGACCCTTTCCATCCTAAGTTTTCCATTATGAGATGAGAAATGACTTGCAAGATAGCACTCTAACATTTTAGGTTCTGGAAGATATTCCCAGGGCATGCTTTTGAGCTCTCAGCAGATACCCAGAGTCCTGGGCCATGGCTGGGTCAGGCAGGAATAAGGAGAGAGGGAGGGAATTTCGGAGTATGTCACAGGCCTTGAGATAGGAGGAAGGAACTAACACGTAGCCTGAAAGTCAGTGCTAACATTAATGGGTGAAATTTGGGGATAACTGGTGGCTTTTAGTAAGAGTTAAATTTTTTCATTGTATTTGAATATACACTTGGGCTCTATCTTTAGTGTCCAAAGACTCTTTCCTAAAAGAAGGATCAGTCAAGAAAAGGAACACAATAACTTAATGTACTTAGTTTGAGGAAAGTTTAAATTTAGCACACTTAATTTTTAAAATTTTTATGTTTATTTAACATCTCTGACCTTTGAAGTGTGCCACGGCTCTGCTAAAACCTGAAAGAACATGTACATGAGTTGCATCTCAGTCTCTTATGTAAATTTCTTTACCCTTTAACCTTTAGCTTTTGGAAGAAACAGAATGAGGGTTGGGCTGGGGACCTCTCAGATACAGTCTGTATTGGACACACTGGCATCTGAATAAATGCCTTAACTACCGCCCTTCCATCTGCAGAAACCCCAGACTCATCCCAGCTGCTGGATGATGACATGCGCTTACATTGTCAGTGAAAACCACGCCCAGCTTCCACATCTGGTACTTCACATCGATGGAGTTCAGCCTGGAAAGACAAAAAGAGAAGCAAGTGGAGATAAACACTAATGGAAGGCCCCAAGGAAGCACAGGGTGGAGGAGCCTGCAGCATCCACCTCCGGGAAGCCTGGGTGCCTCCTGGGGGCTGGTTCCGCCTGCACAGGCTCAGGGGGAGAGCAGAGACCTGCTCCTAGGACACCCCACTGTCCTGGGACGCTGCTCTAGAAGGATCTTGGAAAGCAAAACAAACCACCACCATCTCACCTTCTGCTACTTAAGAACAGCTTTTCTTCTTCACTCTTCCTTTCCTACATTAAATAGAAGCTAACCTCACTTTATACATGACATTTATTCCTGAAAACTGTACTCAATTAACCAATGTGCATACATCAAAAGTGTCCTCACTAACCTCCATTACTCATTTATAATTGCATTTCAACAGTGATATTTTTTTTGGTTCAAATAATAAAAACTTGTGCACATGTACACACTTATTTCACAGCTATGTTCATTTTGTTAACGAAACGGGTTTGTGCTGTGTCGCTTCCTTTTGTTTCTGCTAACCTCGCCTTCTCTGTTTCTCTTTCCAGCCAGGCAGGAACAAGGCCCCTCCCCTGGTACTAGCACCTCTGAGGTGCTGACGGGGCAGGAGTGCACGTGTGGATGCCTCTCACTGGCTGTGAACTCCGGGCACTGCCCACAGCATCTCACATGTGAAATGTCTCTCAATAAATGCACATCAAATGAGTACGTCTGACGTTCATAATCTTTGTGGATCAGAAACACGTAATTAGAATATGCTTGGGTTTTTTCTAATTTTTTAGACTTACCACTGATTTATAGGCTAGAATTTTGACAACTTCAGCCTTTCAGTATTCCAGTCCCGCGTGATTGACATGTGGGATGTGAAAGGGTCCGACGTAGCGCAGGGGCAGTGCTATTTTCTAAAGGGCCGCTCTAGACTTCAGGTTGGAATCTTAACTTTGGAATCACTTCCCTACCTGGGCCAGCCTTACCTACGTGATGGCAAGCAACTGCCCATCAAGGCTGAGGCACAAGAAGTTTTCCTCTAAGGGGGAAGGTTTTGTTCACCTTAGCCCAACTAAAGAAATAAAGTTACCTGTGAGTCAGTTTTATTATTACAGGAGTCTTTTTAAAAAGTTCCATGAAGATTTACAATAGGTTTCCAAATACGAATAAGTTCTCTTAAATTAAAAAAAAAAAAAAAGGAAGATCCGGGATGAAAACGGTGGGGCAGTTTGTAGGAGCACAGTTATTTCCAGGAAAGCAATCTAAAGCAAAGCTAAGGTTTCCACCAGGAGTCTGCGTTCCGCACACTAGTGTCCGACTTCACTGGAAGAAGTATTTCACGGTTGGTATTCTCCGCCTGTCACACTGGGTGGCGTGTTTGCTGCCACCATCCTTCAGCGCCCTTCCCTCCTGAGGTGCAGGACACCCCTGTGTAGTAACAGCAGCCATGCTGACCCCACAAGGGAGGCACCAAGGAGACCCAGGCCAAGCAGCAAGGCCTCCCTGGGCACAGGCCTTGGCTCACAGTGAACTATAGTTAGAAGCTGGAGGCTGTGGGATGGTTTTGAGGTCGGAGCTCCCCACCTCCCCCAGGAATGCACAGATGAAGAAATGTGCAGCCTTTCTGGCTCCTGGCAGCCATTCTACCCCCAGGAGGAAGCTAGTCACTTATTTTAGTGTGTGCACACAAACTTGTTCCACGTGTTTGATGAAGCAATGCAGACATGAAGCCTCTTGTGCTTGGATATCCATGTTATGACCCACATAAAAACCAGGTGATCTTTTAAAATTTGACCTTTCTACATGCTTTAGAGACAGCACATGTAAATCTTTTTTCCTAATAATTTCTATTGCTTATGAGATCTTTATTCTGATTTTATTATCCATATTTAAAGGTGTTAATAAATGACATTAATTTCCTGATACTTGGCTAAAGGTTAAATTTGAAAACATCAACTATGTAAAAGAACGGAAGATTTCACCAATGTCAAATCTATTTATTCATAGTAAAAAATGGTCTAAAACTTTATATTTCTTCTTTTTTTGTTTGTCTTTGATTTTGTTTTGTTTTGCTTTTTGGAGACCCATGGAAAATGCATCATTCAGTAAAGCTACTTAATCCTCCACTGCTCACCAAGGGTTTGCAATGGTGTGGGAAGTCCAAACACACCACAGGCCTTGCTGTGGACGACAGTCTAACCAAGGGCCTTGGTCCCCAAGGGTCTGTCTTTCATTTTACACAGAGTGACATGTCTTTAAATGCCACATGCCCTCCTAAGGAACCCAAGTAATATTCCCAGTCTAAGGCCACATTTCTGATGCATATTTGCTTATCACTTTTCAATGGAGTTCATATTTTTTTTTCTTACATAAAAAGCACACAACGAATGAACTAGGTCAGGCGAAATCTTTTCAATGCTAGCCAAAGTATTTATCTGAGACAAAATATTTCCCTATAGAACCACAAATATTTGTTTTCCAAGCAATTGTCACTTCCCTAATTGACTGAGACCATAAATACACATGAAGGAAAGACTGGGCTGGGGTGGGGCTTGATGGTGAGCCCTGGGTTCAACCAAAGCAGGCGCGCATGTGCACGCACACACACATACACCCCAAAACTGATTTGGCTTTTCTCCCCAAAAAATCATTAAGTGGAGACAATAAGAGGTTGCATTCTAAAAGCATATGTGCTTTGCTTTCATTCCAGAAATTCAGTTGATAAACTGGCTAAATAAATAGATATATGTGTGGCGGGGGGAGAAAGAAGGAGGGAGAAAGGGATTGAGTCTTGCAGGAAATCATTTCAACTAGCTTATATGCTTCTAGTTATAATATTATTCCATGAGAATACTATACAAAGAATACTTCCTTTTGAAGTAGGCTTTCCAAGTAACAGTGTGACAATGTGTCTTTGGCATATTAATGCTTTGCTATTTTAAAAAGATGCAATAATTACAATAAAAGGAAATGAACTTTGAATTTTTTAAATAAAAGGACTACACAATCTCTGTTTCTAAATCAGGAAAACCAACTACTTTTCAAACAAGAAGATCAGAAAACATAGCTACATAGTGTGCTTTTGCATATGTTTGACTTAAAGGGCAATTAAGGTTAGAAAAGGCAATTTTAATTAAGAACATGAATATTCTGTTTTCCTAAATAAGAAAAGAGGCATCTTCAAAAATTAATAGAAAAATATGCAATCATTCCAGAGCGTGAGAGCAGAATCCACAGGCGCCAGTCCTCCCTCCTCTGCCTGCTCCTGGGGGCTGCAGGAGGCCTCAGTGGGTGGCCAGGGCACCATGTTCCTCCCACCCCTCCCACCATGGGCAGAGTGGAGGCTGCACTCACACGGCTGACAAGGAGCTGTCTTTCTTTGGCTTTTTCTTCTCTCTGGCGTCACTAAAGTCCAGTGCAGCCTTGTCCATGCCCAGCAACTCGCTGATCCTGTCTCGACCATAGAACTCGCCATACTTATCCATAACCTGGGGTCAGGGAAGAGGCACTTCATTGGCTGAAACCATTCGTAACATCATCTGTGTGTGTGCATGCAAACATCTAACTGTTTTTATACTTCCTCGGTATTTGCCGCATTTTGAAGACCCCATAAACACCTAGTGGACAGCCCTCCCTGTGACCACTCTGCTAAAGGTCAAAGCAAACCTACAGCACTTTAAGTACTACCTGTCTGAGGAACAAGATGCCTTATTGCAGAACAGGAGGCCCACCAGGGAAGACGGTGGACTGGAGAAAGGGCAAGGAGCAGAAGGAAACATAAGGAAAGCAGTCTTCACCAAATTCATACTGTGTGGCAGGAATTTTGCCTCATTCCATGTGACTGTCACAATCTGTAAGTTTTACCCTTTATCTCACATGACTGCCATATATGAAAGTCGCTTATTATCGGCATCCCATTTCACAGATAAACTGTCCTATAAAACTAATGCAATGTGCCCGAGGCTGCCCACCTTAGCAAAAGATGGGGCCAGCAGCATCAGGCAGGCCTAACTCCCAGCCAAAGGTCTACATGCCACCAGCATGGCTCACAGACTCAATTTTAGCCACTCCACTCTAACCAAAGTCCCCTTCCCACCTGGCCCCCCTCAGTGTCCTGACACAGTGATCCTCAGTACCTCTCAGACCTGCAAGCCCGTGCCCGTCCATGCCTCTTCTCACCTCCATGTGAATTCTCACCTGGTACAGGTGCTGTGGCATTTCCACCCTCACCGCCTAACACCCCCTCAGCTTCCTGGCCATGGCCCCTGCATCACCACTGCCTGGCCTTCCCGTTCCTTGTTTTTGGATTTGCACTTGGACATGACTCACAGCTCACCCTACACACCAAGCTCTGTGATGGAGCACCCAGCCTGAAGTTCATGTACCCTGCACCACAGGCCCACACAGTGAAGATGGAGGGAACAGGGAACATTCTGGAAGAAAGGCAGGAGGGGACATGGTGGGAGCAAAGAGGGGAAGAGGAGCTGGGAAGCAGGGGAGGAGGCACACGGGAGAAGCAGGAGAATTGAGAAGAGGGAAGAGGAGGAGGAGGAAGGGGAGCACTGATGAATTAGAGCAGATGAAAAAAGAAATAGAAATGGAAAGAAAGGGTTGCAGAAATTTAAAAATAGGCTTTTCTGAATGGGTACAAGCAGGTGAATTGAAAGAACACACAAAAGAACAGGGGTAGCTAAGAAGTCTATGGACGCGTGCCACGTGGACGACTGAAACAACTCAGTCTGCATTATCCCCCCAGGGCTAAGAACGGCCCGTTGGATCTGAGTGGACCTTCTCCCTACGGCTCCCTGAAGAAGGGGTCGTCCAGCAGGGAGACCACGAGTGGACTGAGAGCCAGGTCAAGCTATTTCTTTGACTGCATGTGTATAGTTCTCTTGAGAGAAATTCTCACTTTAATAATTAAAAGCTTCCTCTTTATTCCATTAAATAGGAAAAAAATGTTCAAATTATCTGTTTAAAATTATTTGTCAATTTTATAAACTTGCACCAGAAAAACTCCCCAAATCAAAAGCAAAACAAACAAAAGAAGCAACAACAATAAAAAACACTGCTTCTTTCAACTAGAAAGTGTATACGGACACACATGCACATGCACACACACACACACACACACAATGTGACAAACGATGCAGCTGATTCAAGTTTAAGTTCTAAGTGTGAGCTTTGTATCTCCGCTCAGGTGACGGAAGCTTTTCAGTGTCAGGTGTTAACCACCCTGTTTAACTGTGTTTATTGCTTCTGTTTAGTTACACATAGTGTCAGGGTACACTTTGACACGATCACAAGCACGGAACATAAGTTGTCAACAGCCCTCTAAATACCACTGAACTGGTAGAAGCAAAGCAGGAGAGGCCACTGGGTCTGGTGGGTCTTCCTGGCCATGGGCTCTTCATGGTTCAACTGCAGCTAGAATATCCTAGGAAACTGTGTGTGACCCGTGTCATCTTGGAAAATAGAGCAGCTCAAAGACTAAGGCAGGTGCCAGGAAAGAAGGAAGAGGTGCAGCAGTTCAGAGGCACAGGCCTGTCACACACGTGAGTTCAAGACAAACAGGGCCACATCGGAGTCTCGTGCCGAACATGAGGCAGAAATGATCTCAACCACCAGCATCACAAGAATGCAACCTTATCTTCTAAAAGTATCTTTAAAGTAATTTAAGGAAAATAGAAAAAGCTCTGAGTCGACTTAGCTCTCCCAAACAATTTCAGAGAAAATTCCTACCAAATCTTGCTACGACTATGGACTGAGCATGTTGATTCAGCTGAGTCTGGGGATGGGTGGATGAAGCAAAGTCTATTTATATTGGAGCTTCAGAGTCCAAATTTCTCATGTGCTATTTTTAAAACTGATATTCAATTCAATTGCCACTTTGGAATAACATTACCAGGCAGATATAACTTACCTCAATATCTCATTCTATAGGTAAACCACATCAAATTCAAATCTGAATTGCACTTAAAGAAAAAGAGAATGTATTCCTTCTAAGGAGTATTACCTTTCTTTTAACAAATTTGTCCCAATAGTTGTTGGGAAATGACCTAAAAAGTACAAAATCACAAAAGTTAAATCGTTTTTAAATAATAAATAAAGCATATCATTTGAAATGAACAAAATAATATGTAAACATAAACGTAACAGTGAAATAGGTTCCCATCTTGCATTTTTACCACCAATATCATCAATATTATTTTAAGTATTAATATGTAAAATTTATGCACACATAAATCACATTAAAAAGATTATCAGTTGATATGTTAATAGGAGAATATAACCATACTTATTAGTAATATAATTATCTTCTATTCATGACATATCAATGCGTAGACTATTGTTTGTCAATTGTCTTTGGAAATTGAAGTATCTAGAAATCAGTCAATGTTTTTTCCTATGAAGTGAAAAAAGATTTTTTCCAATCAGCTACCCTTAAAGAAACATTTAAGCATATGCTCAACTCTGACTCTGGCACCTTGGCTGACAGAGTTTACTAAAATGATTAGACCAATGATTAGAGTTAGTATTAAGGGGCAGAATTGCTAAAGAAAACATTTAACATTTAAAGCAAGCACATAAAATGCATAAATAAATCATTCCCCCAGAAAAACTCAGAACCCACTACACATTGTAGCTTTTGAAGAATAAGCAAAACTAATCATAATAAAGTATTTCGCCCTTGAGTAGTAAGAACTACTCAGAAGTGCTGTCACTAATACTTTATTGGTGGAAAAATCACGTGGTGATGGACTTACACCTGGAACAGTTTGCTAGTCATTTGGATCTTGATTTCACAAGGCTTAATAACCAATGACTAGAGAAGAGCCTGTTTCTCTGTCTCACATTTTACATCTTGTCACAGCACTGAGCTGGGTTTATCTGAAGCTCCCTGGTAGGACCCAGGGAAGGTTTACAACTCAGATACATTAAAAGTGTGAATTTTAATGTTTGTGCCCACAGTGTGAATCCTCTTTCCTTAATGCATAATTTCTGCTTCTCTGCTTTCGGTGAGATAATTCTGCACTGCCGATTACACCTTCCCACTACACACTTCCCTGGATACCCGGTAACAGATGTGAAGTCCCATCAGTGCTGCGGAAATGGCCTCAGAGCCCTTTGTGATTAAGGAACTCAGAACACAGAGGGCAAAAATTGAGGGCATCCATCAGGAGACTGATGCACTTACTCTGGTCTTCTTGGCTGAATATATAACTGCTATGCACTTGTGCTACACGTTTGACAAATCTCCATGAACTGCAGGAAAGTGTTTTTATGTCTCAAGATTTCTGGGCACAGAGACATCTCTTAGAATTCTTTACTCACTGTGTGTTGATTACGAGTCTATCCCACTGGCCTTTAATATCATCTTCTGAAGGCTGCTCGGTAATATAAAGCCCATCAAATTCCAATTTTCGTGCTACTTCCTTTTCTCGCTTAAAAATAACCAACGGGACCTGCAGAGGAAAATTAAACATGGTAAAATTAGTTTAGATTTATGGCGTCTCCTGTGGTCACCATCTTTGCAAAATAGCTTTGGAAAGAAATAATTCCCATGGACTTTCAGGAGGGTAAAAGTGGAATAAAAATGAATAAGGCACAAAGAAACACCTAGAAAGTTTTGGAAAAAATAAGACAGAATAGATATTTTATACATGTATGTGTTTTAAGCACATAGAGGCTCATAGATACTTGTACTAATGGTACTATTCTAAAGAGAAAAAAGTGACTAGGCAAAAATTTCATATATGTATTTACATATATATATACATATCAATGTGAATGAATGCAAAATAATTAGCAATCTTATTAATGTTCTAAAATGTATGCTAGTAACAATTGCAGTGTTATTTGATAAACCTTTTTAATAATTCCACACTCAGCATGTCCACAAGCTATTTAGAGATAAATTTTAATTTCAGCATCAGCAAAAATCTTTGTCAGTTTGCCAAGATATCTCCAGGACCTACTGATCATCTTTTCCCGTGGACAGGCCTTACATAGGCACAGATACAGGGGTGATGCAGACATTCTGGAAGTACCCAAGAACACACAGCTCCACACAACAATTGGGAAAATAGAAAGGAAATTTACTAAAGAGACTCTACACTCTCGCCTGCGATCCTGAGCCCTGGTGTTTCAGAAGTCTTCCGGAAGCTGCACAGTCAGAGGTAAAGGATAGTGAAATAAAGGTGCTGTAATGACAGGGGTCTCGCTGAGAAAAGATGACCAGGAGTGCCCAGGCAATGGGCAGCCCCGAGCACTCAGAGACTCCTTGCATTCTGTTCACCACGTCCTAGCACTCCCTTGACCGGACTTTAGGGATAAAGCCGTGTTATGCTCTAGGTGAAGTGACACAACCTGTAAATCATTTCTGCCAAGGACAGCAAATGACATTTATCGAGTAACAGAACAATGAAATTGACTCATAGATGTCTGCAGGAGGCCTATGCACTGCAGCATCACCATGAGACACAGTGGGTGGGTGAGCTGGCTTCTATGGGTTCCCGCTGTAGGTAAAGCTGTCCACCAGCTTTGAGGAATTATCAACAGGTAAACGAAAGCTGCAATAAGACACCCCCTTCCCAGGCAGCCTGCAGCCAATGGCTGGTCAGGGCAGATATGGAAAGGCCAGGCGCCTGTGCCCCAGATAAGGACACCCCTGAAGGAGCATCCCAGTCTGAGAGATGGACCCTCATGCCCTCACCTGGCTGTGTCTGCACCGTAGCCAGCTTCCCTCTCTGCCCCATCCTGCTTCCTGCCCATGCCCACAGGTGAGGATCCATGGCACATTCCCAAACAAACTTCATGCACATTATCTCCATCTCAGAAGGGGCTCTGCAGAAGTCCAGTCTCCGACACGCACACACGGACATGCACACACGGACATGCACACACTCAGGTCCCTGCACGTCCATCTTACTTTCAGGCAGTAGTATCCAATGATGCAGAAGAAAGAGATGACAGTGTGCAGGATGGCAAGGATGCGCAGCGTGGGCTCCATGTAGCCGCTGCTCTCCTCCAGCACATAGTGGACGGCCATGATCCTGTGTGTACTGCTGTCCAGGCTGGTGGTGACTTTGGTATTTTCACTGGAGCTTCGAGCGGGCAGCTCCTTTCCTTCAACCACAGAGGAAGTGGAGACCTGATTGGAACCAAGTGCCGTATGGTGAGTTCACTGTATCTAAGGCGCTTGCAAGCAAAAGTCAAGGCAAACACAGAGCCCACTCAGCAAACAGTGGATGCAAAATCATTGCATAGTGAAAAGACTATAAGTGAAGGCTAAAAACATAGCTTTTCCAACACCCACGCCAAGTAATCCAACCCAGAGTTATAAGGGTCCAATGCATACAGAAAAAACTAGATGGCTGATCTCACAATTACCCAAAATACTGTGCTGTCCACACAGCTCATGCCACACCCAGCTGTGGCAATAAGTAGGTATTCAGGCAAAAGACCCGGGGAACCCAAGACCTGAACCTCCTGCTGGATCACATGCTGTTCAGCTGAAGTCACTGAGACACTTCTCAGTTCCAAGGTGCAAATCTAGGCCACCTTCCTGTGGATCAGGGACTGGCTGGTTCCTCGCCTTTCCTCTCCCATTTGACACAGGATTAGGTGTGCTCACTAGTGGATCAGTGAAATCTGCACACTCACCCCGTCCATTTGTGCTCTCATTAAAACACCAAATGTTCTTACCTTGTAGAAGAGCAAGATGAAATTGATGGCGAACGCGACAAACAAAGCCAGCATTCTCATGTTGTAGAAGTTGCGTGCAAAATAGTTCTGAAGGTGAAAAGAGGTAGGAAATGATCACTGAATCAAGAGACCCGGAATCGGCAGACCACTGAAATATGCATTCACTTTTTTAACCCAAACCTGCAGACAAATTACAGAAAGCCTCCCTTCCTTTGCCCTAGACCAGTGCTACTGGTCAAGCACCATTCTTCGTGCTGTAGAAACACAGTGAAGGAGAATTTGCAGCCATGGAGAGAATTAATAAAAAAGCACACCGCCAAGTGAGACAGTGTCAGGGAATGCTAGATGCTATGAGGAAAATATGTCCAGTTAAGGGATTAGGGAAGGGATGGGGTTTGGAACAGCTGGTCACGAAAGGTTTATCGAGGAGTGCAGCCCTGAATGCATGCGAGGAAGAGTGTGTCAGAGACAGGAGCAGCGAGGGCAGCTGCAGTGAAGGGCAGTGGTGGTGGGTTTAAGGAACAGTGTGAAGGATGAATATAAGAAGGGAGATGCAGGCAGGAGTGAATAGGGTCGGGCTAGCGGGAGTCTGGGTATTGAAGGCTTCTGATCGAAGTTTGCAGTGCCGTGGTTCGAGGCCTCTGAACCAATCTATGACCCTGGGGTCACAGTGCCTGGATACACAAAGCCTGTCCCTGCCACTGGAATGTGGACCAATAACTTAAATCTTCCTGGGGCAACAATTTTCTAATCTGCCATGTCAGGATAACAACAGAACCTGCTTCATAAATTTGCTCTGGGGATTATTTAAGTTATTATAAGGAAAGACAGTTATAGATCTTATCTACTTATTGGTTCTAGGGATTAAACCCAGGGGTGCTTAACCACTGAGCAACACTTCCAGTCCTTTTTATTATTTTTTAAACTTTGAGACAGGGTCTTGCAGAGATGCTTAGGGCCTCCCTACCTTGCTGAGGCTGGTTTCAAATTTTCGATCCTTCTGCTTCAGTCTCCCTAGCTGCTGGGATTACAGGAGTGCACTACTATGCCTAGCTTAAATTATATATAGTATATACAGCTGTTAAAATAATAAGATTATCACTAATAATTTTCCTGCTGCTCCTGATTAATATAATGTTACTATATTACAATTACTATTTCATTCCAGATGGGACGAGAAGCTGAGAGGGTCCAAGAGAGCTTTGTGCAGTCCTACTGTGCTTGAGAATCACTCCAGGTGGTGAGGATGGTAGGGAGTGGGGGGCAGAGGCAGAAGCAAGGGGAGCATGAGGAAGCTCCTGCAGGGCTGCAGAAAGAGTGATGGTGACGGGCAGACTCCACTCTGGTGGCAGCCGTGGAGATGGTAAGAACCGGGCAGATTCTGGATGTATTTGGAAGGAAGAGCCGAGAATTACTGCTGGATTACCCTTGAGGTGAGAGAGACCTGAAGATGACAGCTTCTGGGTCAGGGGCCAGGGCCAGAGCAATTAAGGAATGGTTGGTACAACTTCCTGAGTTGGAAAACAACAGATCAATCTAGAAGACTTGGGTTTAAAGGAACAGGCTATGGGGGGTCAAGTATTGTTTTAATATTAAGTGGGAGCCACATGCAGATATGTCAGGGGCTTGAGCAGCATGAAGCCACAGCAAAGTAACCGCGACTCCCACGATGGCCTGCATGTGCGCCCTCCACCTCTGATGGGGTCATTGCCCCCAAGAACCCTGCCTTTACTGCCACAGCACAGTGGACCATGGTTGGCCATCAAACTGGGCCAGGTGCACTGGTTCTCCTTGAAAGGTGGAACTAGTCACAGAGACTGAGTTAGCTCATGTTGGTTATCTGAGAAGAATGGTCACAAAGACTCAGAAGACAGGGGACCTGTGGTGGCCTCGTGTGGCTGTGCTTAGTCTTGTGCATGAACAAGAACATCAGCTGAAAAGAGAATCAGGAAAACAGAGAAGCTGCACAGAGACCAGAGAACACGTGAACCCTGAGACAGAAAGAGGGAAGGAAGACCAACTTCCTGGTTCACATAACTGCAGTTAAACATGGTCAGGGAACCCGCCAGGGCTACCGCGGGGCACTGTGCAGCCCATTCAACCTCCAAGCCATCTATAATAGAGCTTCACCGGCTGCCATGGCAACCATAGCAGCATATCAACTTCACAGTTATCCAGAGTTATCTAGAAAACATTTATGTTCAATGAACTTCATAATAGACAGTATGGGGAAAAATATAAGTTTGGGGAAACACTTCTTCAAAATGTGTAGGACACTGCATAAAGAACGATCTTCGCCATTTTTATTTAATTTGTTGTATTCAAAGAATAATTTTGAGTTATCATCAGTGGAAAGTGCATTAATATTTTTATAATTAGATTTTTATTTTAAATAAAAGAGCAATTTTATAGAAATATGGACTAGTCCAGTTCTGGAACTTTACTTTGAATTATTTGTACCCTAGGAGACCTTAATCCATTACAGGGTCTCAGAATCTACGCTGGCCTACCCTCGAGTGGGTCTTGGTGGGAAGACACTGAAAGCGCTGCTCTGTGGTCACCAAGCCAGAGGGTCCCAGTGGTGTGAATGTGTATAGGGGTTATGGGCTTAACAACCATGAGTAGGGGACCAAAGGCATTCACTGTAAAAAATAAACACACTGAGATGGCCAGATAAACTTCTGTCATTTGTATGAATTCATGAATTCAACCAATCATGCACAGAAAGTATTTGGGAAAAAATTGCCTCTGTATTAAACATGTAGAAACATTTTCTAACTAACAATCCAGTATATAACTTTCCCACAGCCTAACATTGTGTTAGGAACTATACGTGATCTAGAGATGCTTTATAAGATGTCCCCAGACAGTGTACGCAGGCTGTGTGCATGGACTGTACCATGTCATACAGGGGGGACTTCAGCAGCTACAGGTATGGGGATCCTGGAAGCATGCTCTGCAGACACTGAGGACGACAGAATGTGCAGGACTGAATGGTTCCCTGATGAACCCCCAGGAAGGTCAGTGAACGCTGACAGCCTGAGCCCGAACGAGTGTGCTCACAATAAAGCAGTAAAAAGAACCAATTCATGTCTTACGAGAAGCTTCTGTTGGTAGGCTATGATTTTCTTCCAGAACGCTGACTCTGGGACTTCGGGTTCTCCGTATCTGTGTGTGTGAAGCTGCCTGAGCTTCTGCTTGCCCTTGTCTTCTTTGGTTTTCTCTTCTTTCTCTCCATCTTCTCCCCTGTAAGAACGGGCGAGTGAAGTAGGAGCTATTCAGAAAAGAACTAACCTGGCAGCCCACAACAAAATATGCAAGTGAGCAGATACTTTAGATCAGAGGACACACCACTTTTAAAAACTAGTTCTGCTTTCAATGAATGATACAATTCTGGAGTTCAGCATCAGGGCTAAGATTTCCTGCTGATCATAGGACCCCAAACAGATAACTTGGTGAAGTTCAAATCTAGAGGACATTTTTCAGGCTTCAAGGGTCTTCATATCCATATATAGCAGATTCCCATTATGCAATAAAGATATTCAATTGAAAAACAGAGTAACAAACGAAAACGGTTTTTTTGCTCTTACCTTCCAGACTACCTTAATTTTAATTTTTTTATTTGTTTTATTTTATTATACACAAGAGTGGAATGCATTTATATATTTAAATTATGATTTTAATGGTCAACTTTTTATCATTTAGTCATTAAGAATTAAAATCAGAGTTCTATGCATTTGGTTTTTTACAGGTATAAAGTATGTCAATGTACTGATATAGCATTTTAATTTTATTAACAAAATCTTTTAATATAATTGTTCAATATACTATAATATTAATTTTAGACAATAATGGTATTAGAAGGACTGAATTTTTATACTTAAAAATCCTCTAGCTGCAAAAATCTCCACTCTTCCTGTGAGTCAATCACAGCACCTAACCATACCTGTGTGTGGAAGCTCCCCAACATGCCCACGACGAGGCAGGCGTACAGCAGCCTTAACATTGGGTAAAGGGCTGCCCTTGACATGCCTGTCACGTGGCTGCGCATGCCTGCTTTTTACTCTAGCCGTCATTTACAGGGCCATTTTTCCAACTGATCCAACAGTATCAGATCTACAAGGAAGAGTGCTAACTGCACAGAATGTGCAATAAAAAGGACCCAGAGAAAATTAAAAACAGAAGAGAAAAAGGAGATGATAATGTGAGAATGGTAGCACTACAGGTACCTAAAAACTGTATTTCTTCCCCAAATTTTTTTTTCAATTGTACATGAGATGGTGTGAACTTGGGGAAAGCCGGAGGCCAGCGTTCAAAGGGAGATGTCCATCCTCACTGCTTCATCCAGCTGTTGGCTTTCTGTGGCTGCATTCCTAAGTGTGCTCCCCAGGGCCAGGTGTGGGTGGAAATGCAGGTTCCTAGGCTCCCCAGCAGCCCTGGGAGTCAGTCTCTGGGGCGAGGCCCAGGAACTCATGTTCTTAACAAACTCCCCAGGGTGAGTTTCATGCTGTGGCCCTGGGACTATTCACTGAGGACATCACTCCACAGGATTCAATGAAACCCATTTGGAATGTTCATTTCCTCCCTTCTCTAAAGGAACAGAAATGCGTTTGTGAGCTTAAAGACTGAACTTGATCAATCAGTCACCTGTGGGGGAGTGTTCACGGACTCACTAGAGTCTAGTGCTGAGAGAGAATCACATAAATGGAACCCACATGGAACAGAGGAGGAGGACGTGGAATGGCAGCCTGGCTGGGCTCTACCCTCATCCCTGTGAAGGACCCAGGTCCTCCCCATCACAGCTCGTGGCCGAGATGGCAGATTTGGTCACATAGTTCCTTTTCAGGATCAGATTCTCCACTACAGCTCCCATAGAGAGAGGGTGAGAAAGAGACCATCTGAAACGAGGGGACACACACAGGACAGGGACTGCACATACTCAGCCTTCTCGGGTTCGGATTTGCTCCCTTCCTTCTCTTCCTTTTCTTCCTCTTTTGCCTTCTGCTCCTAGAATAAGTCAATGGGGAAAAGAAGAGCAGGAGTAAACATCACCCGGGAGTGCACTTACGGGGCAGGTGACCACGTCCCACCATACTGATATAGGACACCCTCTCACTTACACTGAGGTCAAAGGGCCACACATGCCTTTCATCCTAGTGGTCGAAACACTTCTCCCTTCTGCACACAGAGTGAACTTTCTGGGCTTCCTTCTACTTCCTTTTCTCATTCCAGAAATATTCTGTGTGTATGTGTGTACATGCACATGCTGGGGATTAAACCCAGAGGTGCTTTATCACTGAGCCACATCTCCAGCCCTTTTTATTTTTCTATTTTGAGACAGGGTCTCACTAAGTTGCTTAGGGCCTTGCTAAGTTGCTGAGGCTGGCCTAAATTTGAGATTCTCCTGCCTCAGCCTCCTGAGCCACTGGGATTACAGGTATGCACCACTGCACCCGGCTAGAAATATTCTTCTTTACCTTACTCATCCTTCAAGACCGATTTAATACCCATCTCTTAATTTTCACCAAAATACTTTAAGCCACACTGGTGTTTGCATTATTTCAACATATGCAAACGGTACAGTCCCCTGACCACCCTATTTAACAATTAGTACCACCCTAATCTCTTGATGCACATTAGTTCCACCTCCGTAAAAACACTGCTGAAGGCTGGAAAGCAAGACCCACCTACGATCCCCATGTTGCGAGACACAGTCCTGCTGAAGTACTGGACAGACGGTGGCTCGGGGACAAAAGTCAGCAGAATGCACCCTTAACCTTAATGGTTAAAGGTAATTATGATAATTTGTAAGGAATCTTGGAAGGGCTAGCTCTGCCTACCAAACAGCCATTTCTTTGTGGAGATCCAAGTCAGGTATTCAGCACTGCTCTGTCCCTGGCAGGAAACCTGGAGTGAGGGCGTCATTTGCCATACCCACCTGAGGTCAGAGAGAGTGGCCAGAACGTAGAGATAAACTACCTGAAACTTCTCTTGCACCTCAGGGAGGGGGACTGGGCTGCTCATCAGGTCGCCAAGACCAGCGTTCGGGTTGTGAGGAATGAGCTTGTACTGGCCTCCTTCCCGCTTCAGATCCAGGCCGAAGATGTCGGACAGGAGGTCGCTTTCCTCCGCCAGCTCCTTCAGGTCCGTCAGATCCTCGGAGGGCAGGGCGGCTTCCAAGGGCTTCCTGTCCCCCTCCTCTCCATCTCCCCGCACCTCGTCCTGCGTGGGGTCTGGCATGTTGGCCAAAAGTTCTGCGACTTTGATCTTTTTGGCACCTTCCACGAGGCTGCCCCCGAGCAGCAGGCTGCAGACGATGCGGAAGAAGCCCCTGCAGACGCTGGCCACGAAGTGCAGGAGCGTCAGGAAGGCGCTGCAGTAGGAGGAGAAGAAGGCGGTGACCAAGTCCCTCACCGTCATCTTCTTCACCTTCTTCATCTGCTTCTTCAGGCTCTTGAGGGTGAGCATGCGCATCAGGCTCAGCACGTTGTACCTGAGCGCGAACAGGGCCGACCTGACCGTCAGGATGGAGAAGAAGCCCATGCGGGGGCCCTGCTCCTCCGGCCGGTCCTTGTCGCTGTCCTCCTTACTGGCCGAGCGCTCGTTCAG
This sequence comes from Glaucomys volans, assembly GCA_020662805.1. NCBI lineage: Eukaryota > Metazoa > Chordata > Mammalia > Rodentia > Sciuridae > Glaucomys > Glaucomys volans. Next base: position 277,441 of record JAJEJO010000145.1, on the reverse strand, counting down.
GTCCGACTCGGAGATCTGGGCCGCCAGCTGCATCTCGAAGATGGTGTCCTCGCAGAAGTTGACGAACAGCTCCATCTTCTCCTTCTCTCCGCCCTCGTTGACCACGTCGAATATGAACTGCCTCTTGGACTCCTTGACCTGCGGCTTCTCCCACTGCGTGCGGCTCGACTCGCTGATCTCGAAGTAGACGCGCTCGATGCGCTTGGCGCTGCCCATGATCTCGATGCGGCCCAGGAAGGGCTGGAAGTAGTTGAGCACGCTCTCCGCCAGCTCCAGGAAGGTCTGCAGCCGCGTGTCGTTGGGCATGTGCTCGGACAGGTTGGTCAGGAGGACGGCCACGTTGAAGCCGATGTCCTTGGCGGGCTCGTGGAACCGCTTGACGAACTCCTCATAGTCCAGCGTTTCGTTCTCGTCCGTCTCCGCGCACGACAGGAGGAACTCGGTTTCCGACTGCGTGTAGTGCTTGTGGCTCTCCATGGCTTTGTGGAAGTCCCGCTTGGAAATGACGCCCTTGCCATCCGGATCGTACTCCTTAAACGTGTCCGAGGACGTCAGGTCCTTCAGTTTGAGGAACATGTCGAAAAACTTGAGAATCATCTCCACGTTGTTGGAAGATTCCACCAGCATGTCCACCATCTGCTTGCCGATGGTTCCGTTCACCACGTTACCTGGGGGGAGGCAACTGAGTTTGCAAAACCAACCTGCTCCACCAAATAAGCACCCGCAGAGGGCGCGGGATTCGTTTATATCATCTGGTGGACGGTGTCTCTGCTTATCTCCCAGTGTGTGAAGTCTGGGGAAAAGATGGGAAACCATTCACCAGGCAAAACCACCTTCACAAAGTAATGGGGGTGACATATAAAGTTGTGGACGAATAGCTGATTTTTCCTCCTCAAATTAATCAAATAAATGGGTTTCTGATCAAGAAAATGAAGCAAACAACCCCAAACTGAAATCTGGTCTCATATTAATAATGAAAATGAACATTGACTCAGTCCTTTAAGGTTGAAAATCACTATCAAAGATAATGTCGAATGGGATGTTCACACATAAAGCAGGCACTGTTATTAATCCTGATTCTACAGATGAGATAACTGGGGTTTAGCAAAGCCGAATCAATGTGCCCTTCATGACTTGACCATCTGGACTTGGTGTCAGGACCATATGGTCTTTCTGATTCTCAGTGGCAGCACCTTCACCCCACTCTTCCTGGTCCAGAGTGCTTAGAGCTACAAAAGGGCAGGTTACTGACCAGCTTGAGGAAATTAGATATTATTCTGCATTATAGAATCACAGTCCGCTTTTATTCCTTGGACAGATTGTGTTATGTGTCGTGTGACAAAACACAGGTGGTAGAAAACGTGCCTGGCTAGAGCCTGTGTGGTCTGTCTGTGCAGCTGTGATCCAGGGGCTGAGACCTGAAGCCAGTGGTGATGGGACAGATCCAGGCTCCACATGCCCAGGAGTCCAGCCTCTCTGCACTTCAGTGTCCTCCTTGGCAAAGCCGGGGTAACAACACTAGCAAACTCATAAGCCTGTTGTTAGGGTCAGGTAGGCCCTGAGCCAGTATCCGGCACATTAAGAGAGATGAATTTCAAGTTATTGCTGCTGCTGCCTCACTTACTAGTATTTAAACCAAAATTTGGATTGAGATCACAAATGAAGCCTGTGCTTGGAGAGTGAAAAATGGCTCCAGCTGCTGTCAATCACGGGGTTTAGGAAATGCTGCCTCTTTGAACTCCTAGCACAAGGCAGGACAAATGCCTTAGCCCATCAAAGTGGAGTTGTTGCCAGGAAGGGGAAAGCCAGAATTTGAACCCAGGCTGTGGGTTGGGAGCCTGAGCTTTTCACCATCATGTGATACAGAAAAGGTAATGCAAGAGCAAAGAAAAAGAAGTTGGTAAGAGATGGGAGGGCAAATGAGATGGGAGGAACCTACAGCAGGGACGTGCTGTCACCTGGAAGCAGTGATGTGCACAGATGGGGTTCATGCAGGTGTCCACAGTCCCCACTTATTACAGAAGAAAAGGCAGACAAAATATTTCTTGTGCACTGTGAGAGGGTCTGCTCTGTAGGGTATCACTGAAGACATGCAACGGACATACACAGGTTTTCCTTTTTTAAAAAGTAACCTGAGAACAAGAGTCATAAACCCGGCAAGAAACCCAACCTCTTCATCACACCTTAGTGTTATTTTTTTTCTTCACTGCTTGTTGACTCCATAAGTAAAAACACACATTGATCCTTAAAGAAATAATGGAAACTTCAAAGTGAAAATAAAACTACCTTCCAACATGGACAGCAACATGACCACCATATCCTTCTGAAGATCCATTAATTCTTTCAGTAGCTCAATTTGACTGGAATCCTGAAAACATTAACATATTGCATTTGAGATAATAGGAGAAAAGAACAGCATACTTATTCTTACAAAAAGGATATCACATGCTAATAGCAGGCACCTCAATGCATCGCATAACTAAGGGAAGGCCAGATGCAAGTATTCAGCTTATTACAAAGGGATTTGCTTTCAAATTTAAGAGCATTTACTGTTGATTCTAACTCACGTCCAGCGAAGTACTTGTGAGGACATGAATGTGTCTAAGAAGCACACAGGGCACCTGGATTCAAGGGCAGGTAAAACAGGTGCTTCTGCACATTTGACAATTTTTTCACTAGAAAGACTGCATCATTTTCTTTTAATTTCTTCAAGTTATAGCATGTAAAATTTTTTTATTCTATAAAATAGGCATACCAGCGGCATATGATATAACCCTATCTTACATAAATCTAACTAAAACTGTCCATGGGTATTACCAATACTGACATTTCAAATGTATCTTACTAAACAATGACATGAAGCTTTCCATTATTCCTCTGGTTAACTTTTTCTGGATTCTGTGCTTCATTATTTGTCTGATTATGTACCATGACAAAAATTTTTTACACAGACATGTATCTAAATATCGCTATGCTAAGATCCAGTGCCTGGAAGTACAGAGCAGATCTACCTAACAAGCTGACACCTCATCCACTTTATTTAAGTTATTCTTTTCTGCATTTTTCTTTTTTGAAAAATTGTATAAGGTGTCATGTAATTCCCTGGAATTTGCTGTGTATGAAGGTAAATTTCTACGCTGCATGAAGCATTCCTACAGCAACTACCACAACGCTGCCTATAAAACATGAACAACTGCAAGGCAGAAAAGAACAGAAATAAATCCAATGAGAATTCCTTGAGTGTAAATTTGGCTTGGGTCAGTTTCCTATACCTAGTAAAATGTCATTAGCAATTAGATGAACCAATGAGATTTCCATATTTGGCCAACATGAGCAATATCCACATACTGTCATTCTCTCCTTGACCAAACCCTAGCCCAGCTCCCGAGTCTTCTTCCTGACTAGGCCTTGGGTGGTCTACAGGGACAAGCAGATTCCTAACAGCTCATGGCTGCCTTCCTAGGATGACACTGATCCCACTTAGAGTGCCTGCCAGGGAAAATGCAAAACTGTCCAAAAATGTACCGTTCCAGAGAACACCTGAGGCTGGGGCCTCTGTCCCCAAGTCTCCAGCAGAGGATGGGATGCCAACTTTGATAACAGCCTCCCCTGAGCCTCCACTCAGCCTCCTCCCTGTTCTCTCTTTCTCCCTCTGTAAACCATCAACCTGCTCTGCAGGAACTGAAGATGAGTTCAGTCCACACGTGTGTTTCCCTGTTGTGTAGTTACTACTGACTGAAGTGAGTCCTGGCCACTTCAGTGCCCGGCTTTGGGCACCTGTAACAATACACCCCTGAGTACAGGCCAGTGGGGGCGTGGGTGGGAGTGTCCTCTCTCGCTGCAGAGCAAACAAGGCCTCAGACAGGAGGGACCCAGCCACAGCCTTGGGACAAGTGAGTGAGACTTCAGGGACTGGAATAGCAATGTTGTGAGTCTCAGTCCAGCTTTAGTCTTTCTGCCTGACCACCTGGCAAATACCAGCACCTGCCAGATAAGCTGGAGGTGGGGCTATGCCATGGAAATCCACAGCATCAGAGGGACGCATTCACTCAAGACTAACATTAAGAGCTCTCGGTTCACACATCCGTTTCAAATGGAATAGACTCGGAAATGAGAAAACAAGAAGCTGATGTTTTCTACAACCAGTCCCAAATTAACACTAAAACATGGTGGAAAGCCTGTTTATTGTTTACTTACTTATCCTTTCAGCTATTATTTTCTCTTTGACTTTCAGAAAGCTAAATTTCCTGGTAATGGGTGAATGTCATCTTTGCTTATTTAGGGTCCTGTAAGAATTGCCTCCCTTTAACAAGAGATTGACAGCAGGCTACAAATCCTTTTCCAGTTGCCTGGGGGGAAGAAGACTCCAATGAGTGAACCCCAAGGAGCCATCTATTCAACTCTGAAGTGCACAATGCTCATGGAGCCCACTGCTGTATTTCTCCGTTACATTCAATTCCTTAATATCCTCTGTTCCCAGATATGAAGAGTGATTCCCGTCTACCTATCCTCAGCTTGCTTAAAGCATTTTTATGAAAAGACTCTTTTGATACAGATACTGAAACTTTATACAAGTAAAACAGATGACATTCTGCCTAAGAAAGCACCCTTCATTTGCTGCCAATCACGGTGTCAGTTTGTCCATCCAGGTCCAGTGAGAAGACCCTTTACCTGAGACAGCTTCATCTGCATGTGGGCAAACACGTGCAGGAAACCCACCACTGCGTCCCACAGCCTGCTGTGCGCCAGGCTCTGCTGGTTCCCCGTGCAAGGGCCCTGGAGCACAGACAAACAGAGGTCATTCCGGCATCGTTTTTGCCAAAGTCAACTTTAAAATAACAGGGGAAAAAATGAACTCAAGGTTTACAAATCTTATTGCCAGCATATAATCTGAAAAGTTCACAGACACAAAATGAAAGAAAGAGACGGTGAAGATATTGGTGCCGTGAGGGATGAGCACATTCTTCTTTGAAATGTTTAATAAATCCCAAAAAGTTTTGAAAGGATTACTGTGTCTTATTTCTCTATGAATAATGAAACACTGGGAAAACGAATTGGTGAATCATTTCATTTTTTCGGGCTTTGCTCTCTTTAGAGGAAGAGAGTAAGGTGCAGGTGATCGGGTTGTTGGGTCAGATCAACCGGTGGTCACTACCTTGTATGAACAGAATACGAGAATGAGATCAAGATGAGAGGTGATTATTTCCTCTTCCTAGTAGTAACCTGGATAAAGCCTCCACCCAGAGGAAAAATCCTCTTCAGCATTTTCCTAGTTGTACAGCTGTTTCACAATGGCACAACCACTGAGGTTTTTAAAAGATAACTGCTTGGTCATTAAGATCATAAATCTCAAATCCAAGGCAATTGGAATCTGCTGTAACCTGGGAGGACACTGGCTGAGGGATCCAGTGCCAGGGCTCCCTACCAAAGCTCACCCAGCCCCAGCTCAGTGTTCACTTAGGTGAACAGCCAGAAACTCCAACTAAACTCCAACTCCGCACTTCAACCAATTGCATTTTTAATGAATTTTTATTTTTCCCTGCTTGCTGTTAAGCACCTCTGGCCTCTGGGTGGAGCTCAGCCACCTGCAGGCTGATGCCCCCTGACTCAGGAACAGCTCAGTGAACTTTAATGCCTCTGTTTACCCTTCAACCAACCTAACTCTGCTCTCTTGGCTGACCCCTTTGAAGTGATCTTCCCTCAGCAGTAGGGAATGTGTGTGTGGCCGGTCAAATGTTTTGATGGAGACGATTTTTGATTTTACCTCCTAAGGAAAAATTCCACAATAGTTAAGGTTTCTGAACACACCCACATCAACCATGAAAATAAATAACAGGGATTTTTTGAAAGAAAAGAGGTACCTAGAATCCTAGATCTAATTCATTCATTCATTCCTTTACACAAAGGACGCAGTGAGTTTAAATTTGAAAGCACATCAGAATGTTCTGTGTTTTACTGTAGAAATAGGCGGGGAAGAGCCGACTGCACTGCAAGTGCTGGCGAGATGCTGAGGGGAGCTGTCATCTCAGCCTCGCTGGAGGCCAGAAGGCCAGGAAGGAGGCGGAGAGCCTCTGTGTTACAGAAGCAAGGCATCAGGCTCAGCACCCACAGAGGGGGCTACAAACAGACCCTGCCACCCCAAGAAATTGAGGGTTCAAAGCTGCCAATGGGGACACCCAAGAGAGCTCTCCCCATGTGGACATCCCCCTTCCAGCCCTGCTGTGACGAGTATGAGGGCACCGGTCTCCCATCAGGAGGCCTTGGCTTTGGTCCCCCTGACTTGGGGGCAGGTGTAGAGCTCAGGATGTGAAAGCGTAGACAGCAGGTGATAAACAGATGTGTGTTTCATCCGTGCCGGAGCTGCCCCTGCCCTGTCAGAACTCTGGCCTAGGGAGACCTTCTGATAGGGTAATGTGACCCCAGGGTGGGTGGGGTCAACAGTGGCACAGCATCCGTCTACAGGACTCACTTCAATTGGGTGGCAAAGAGTCCTTCGCAGGTATTGGAGCAGCCAATGGCCAAGCTCCCATGCTGGAGGAGGAGCACCCTGCACCCACCAGGGAGCAGCTCTGGGTACAATCCAGGATGGCAGTGCCCAGGGGGAAGGCCTTTCCTCCCAGCCTCCCACTCTTCCTGGGGCTGACTGGTTCTTCCGAGAAGAACCACGGAGGAGAGAGGAGAAAAGCTCAGGTAATTTTAACATGTCGGTTGCTAAATTCAGCTCAGTCAACCACTGAGCACAGTAGTTCTGTGACTTCCCTCGGGTCTGGTTTCACTCTAGACCCGTCTGGCTATTAAAATGCAGGCCTCAAGGCAATAGCACTCTAGGCCTTTGCTGTGGCTGTGCTCTAGTGTGGACATGCTTCTGCGTGGCACAACCATCAGGGAAAGAAGGAAGCAGAGGAGGTCAGCAGGTGGATGCTGGAGGACCACATTGAAGAAAAGGAACTTAGTTTTTAAGTCAAAAATGATTTTCTTCATGTGGTAGTTAAGGTTTTACTCAAGAGTTCAGGTTTTGAGTTGTAAAGTGCTAAGATCCTCTGCAAGCCCTACACAATCCAGAATGGCTCTGGTGACCCTTTGGTGACACAGTGGCAAGCACAAGGCCAAAGCACCCATCTTTCCTTGTTAAGCAAAAGTTATGAGAGGCCGTTGTTTTAGACTTCGCTCTGGCACAGGCCAGGGCAAAAATAAGAATGGAGTCGCTCACACTGAAGTGCCATGTCACTGAGCTGAAGGGAGCCACTTTTGTGACCCTCAGAGAAGTCAGGAGAGATCACAGCCAGACTTCCCCAAGGGCTGAGAAGCGCCTCTGCCTGGATCCTTACCCAGAAAGGCAACCAGAAGTACCCGGAGGCTCCCGGTCACTTTCCTGTCGTGCTGCCTCCCAGGCCTGCCCCCCAGGGAAAGTGACTGCTCACTGTTCCTACTTTCTTCATCCCTTCTCTGTCTATAAAACCGACCTTTCTGCTTGGCTCATTAGAACATTTATTCTCTTATGGAAGAAGCACTGCCCAATTCTAGAATTGAAAATAAAGTCAATTGAGTTGTTAAACTAAATGGCTGAGTTTGGTCCTTGACGCCTTTAAACCTGACACACAGGGAGAGGACTGTCTAGGACCTGTTCCACCTCCAGCCAGTGGCTTCTCAATAACCAAGCAGAAAGGCACCCTGGCCTCTGAGGTATTCGGCATCTGTGACACAGACGTGTGCTCAGTACTGGAAGACGGGGCAGTCTCGCCTTCAGAGGGATCTGAGGCAGAGACAGAAAAAGCTTTCTCCTAATTACCCCGGTCTTACTCTAGGAACCTTGCAATATCATGTCCTTTTAGTCACATGATTCTTTTTCTTCTTCCCCTTTTATTACCACCGGGGTTGCAATTTTGTAGATGGTTACCTTTATAGCAATGTTTTTGGATCTTCTGTTTATGTTCTCAAGAGTCAGCAAAAATTTGAATAATAAAGCAATGTACAATGCTGTAGTCTAAAAGGCAGTCCTACACAGCATGAAGCTAATCAAGGGCTTGTATTCACACGAGTGTCTATCGGGAAAAAGGACACTAAGGCAAGGGTCTCCTGAATGCATCCCACTAAGTAAGACATGGGAAACTAGACTGGATCCTGGAATAGAAAAACAACATTGATGCAAAGACATAAAATCAAAATAAAGTGTACAATTTAGTTAATAAGACTGTGCCAATGTTAACTTCTTGGCACTGACAAATGTTCTACTTTTTTTTTTTTTTTTTTTTTTTTTGGTACTCGGGATTGAACCCAGGGGCACTCGGCCACTGAGCCACATCCCCAGCCCTATTTTGTATTTTATTTGGAGACAGGGTCTCACTGAGTTGCTTAGGGCTTTGCTAAGTTGCTGAGGCTGGCTTTGAACTCTCGATCCTCCTGCCTCAGCCTCCCAAGTGCTGGGATTACAGGTGTGTGCCACCGCACCCAGCATTGTTCTACATTTATATGAAATGCTGACAGTAGGAAAAGCTGGGGGATCACATACAGAAACCATCCTCAGTACCATCTTTATAATTTTTCTGAATACATAAAATTATTGCAAAATAAAAATATATTTATTAAAATACATATTTCTTGAGTGTTAAGTTATAGGACTAGGTCATGCCAGCAGGAATAGCAAGAGAAGCTAAATGAACAACACAGTCCAAGGACTTGACCTGACACCTCTGGGCACGCATGTAAAAGAAACGTGTTCCCAGAACACCAGGCACAGAGCCCTGCGCAGAGCGAGAACTCACAGGCGCTGCCGGCTTCAGATACATTCGGGAGTTTTTAGGCCAAGACACGCCCACTGCGGGCTTTGTTTGGAAGGTAGAAGCCATTCTACTGACCATGAACCCACGGCACTGAGACCATCATGAACTTGACTTTCATTGATCTGACCATGCAGAGGAGGGGCCGGGCGAGTCACCCACCCCACAGCTCCTGCCTTGGCTGCCTTCCAGTGCCCTGGGCCCTTCATTCACACAGACACCCACAGCCATGCGAGGCTCTGAGGATCCAATCTGCTGTTTCCCTAAACTTTCCTTCCCCTCACAAGATCATGCCTGGTCTAAGAGTGACCTTATGTTTCTCCTTCCTGTTTCATCTTAGCACAAGGTGCATGGAATACGGGGACCAACCCTCAAGGTAATACTGGCCACTAGGACAGAGGATAGGAACTGGCTGCTGGGGCTGCCAAGAAATAGCAAAGTCTTGCTGGTTGCAAAAAACTGGAATTATATAATTTTAAATATATATATATATTTTATATACATGTATATTATATATATGAGGTTAAGGCTAGTGGTTTAGTCTAGGGAGAATATAAAATAAATAAACGTAAGATAACATATATTCTCTTTGGCATTTGGATTTTTTCTATCATAAATACATATAAGATTTTTTTTCTTTTCTACTTTTTTTTAATTTATTTTTTTATTCACACAGTTCATATATTCTTACATATACAGATTTTTTAACATTCTTTTTTTCTCAAGAATCTGTGAAATCCTTCCTCGCTGTTACTGCAATACTACAAAAGGCAGCTTAATGATCCATGCCCTCCTTTGCTTCCTCTTTCCTTTTCTTAAGATTTATTGAGTGCTTAATACATTGAGATGCGACAGAATGAGTGGGTCAGGCCTCTAAGATGTTAATGACGTCTCCATCTGCCAAATGGTAAAGCAACTTCGTCTAGATAGATACACATTTCAACCTAACGTTTCAGTTGTGATCACTGCTGAACAGACAATGGAAGGGGTCAATAGGAGACAGGAAAATACTTCGGGCAGACTGCATTTTTCTATGGAATTCAATGCTAATCAGTCGACTCTTCTTTCTCGAAATAGCAGAAATGATTAAACATTTACCTGGATATATTCTGTGAGAGTATTAAATACTTGTTTTGCTACTTGAATAGCTTTGGAGAAGTTCCGTTGTCCTTGTTCATCAATAACATCTTTCCCAGAGTAATACCAATAGAAATCACTAATTGATTCCTGGAAAACAGAAATGATATTACTAAAGTGCATTGTAACATTATCACAAACCTACCTGTCCAGTCCTAGACTTTATAATAGAAAATTGTTTTAAATAACAGGTAAGATAGCAAACAAAAATATCTGTGAAGGAAATATTATTTATCAATTATTTTCTTAAACACACCACACATATGAAAACCTCCTCCCCTGATATAAACATCACTGGAGAGAAGACAGAAGCATAAAATTTAGCTTTAAAAATCTGTCTCTGGTGACCTTGAACTTCACAAATGTAAGGATTTCTTAAGACTAATGCATATTTGTCCACTGAGCAAAGTTACACATTTACATGTTTTGAACTCAAAAATGAAACACATCATGGAACATATTTTTGGGGTTACTGACTTCTCCCTCCTTTGTCTCCTACAGGGCCAGGGGCATTTCAGCAGAAAGGACACCAGGATGTCCCTTGCTTTCCATGCTGTCCCTAGGGAAACCAGTGGGAGGGAAACACCAACAACCACAAACAAGAGTCCCAATAAGATCCATCTTTCCAAACAGGAGTTTTCCACATTAATTGACATTTTGAAGGGATTTTAGTTGACTAAATACATTTTTTAAAAAAAATCAGTTGACCATATGAACAACATTTGAGTTTTGAGACAGGATTTTAAAAATCACAAGTATGTTCTCAGCAACACTTTTTCATGTATTTGCTTCAAAATGGACTCTTTTTTTTCCACCTGTTAAGCTTAAAGTTAAAAAAAAAAATTGTGCTTTCATATCCTCAAAGACTAAGGAAAAAACCCAAAAGCTTGCATTTCCTGTCTTTAAAATACCTTGCTGGGTTTCTCATAAATAAAATGAGGGGGAAGAAAGCTGTATGGGGTTCTCGTTATTTAAGAGGCCTAAGTGTCAAAAGTGATTCCATCAGAGAGATTTTAATGCAATGAGGTGCTAAGCTGAATTTTAAAACTAACACAAATATCAGGAAAGCAGAAAGGAACTAACCTTAGGGTATCAGAGTCAAGTTCAGGGTAGTAGGGGGAAAGACCCTCCTACTTCTAAGAATGTTTCAACATTCTTCCGCAACTGGCCTACCAACCACAAAAGGAGGAATAGAGTACAAAAGTGCTTTGCAAAATGAAATAAATTTAAAATACCATCAAGATAAAAAATAAAGGAGTGGGGATGGGGGGAAGCTTGTTTATAGAAAGAAAAGAAGAACAAAGTAGCAGCCAGGATCCGAGAGATACACAGCAGAGAGAGCCTCTCCCTAAGCGGCTATTTGACTCCCAATCCCTGGAAAGAGGCTGTGTTCACCAAGTCTCCCTACCGGGAATGCACTGGCCATCTTGTGAAAACCCACACCCGAGTCTCTGGACGGAGGACCCAGGCTCCAGCTGTGGCTATGACATAGGGTTTTTATACAAAAAGATAAATTAATTAATTAATTTAATTTAATTAAAAATAAAGTGAATGAAACCTGAAAAAAAGAAAAAAAAAAACTGCAGAAAGACTGTGATCACAGACAACGGATCTCAAAGAACAGGCGGAGTCACAAACCCAAGCACTTGGGAAGACGTGGCTTTAACCACGCTAAAGCCACTTTGTTTCAACTGCCCAGCTCCTGTGGATTGTGACTGCCCCAGAGGCCACCTACCTGAACCCTCAGCAGGTAGTCCACAGTGGAGATGATGATGTTGACAGTTGTATTGTTGCCAGTTTGAGTTCTTAGATAATTTTGAAAATCTACAGAAGATTGAAAACATTATTAAAGCTCAGTCAAAACAAGTTGCTACTGCGGTAACTACCAAAGTGAATGCTGTCTACAGCAAGATCGCTGGGGCTGGAGGAGTCTTTTACCTGATAGTTTTAATATGAAATGACTTAAGTTTTTCATAAAAAGTGAGTGAACTTCTCCCAAAATGTATCCTCACAGAACATCAACATTCAATTCCTGTCTACGATGTTGCTCACACCTGTTCCTTATGCTGGTTCTAGAGTCCTAGGCATGACTGGAAAGGGGTTCCCATCCTTGTGGATATGGGGATGAAGTTATCTATTCAGTAATTATGTATGCAAAGTGCTGGGGAAACAAAGGTAAAAGTAAGTATAACTCCTGCCTTCAGGGACCCGTGGAGCTGGTGGAGAGCCAGGTATTCAATGGTGCATGGAAATGCACTGCACTGAGTCATATAAAGCACTCCCAAGGTAAAGTGCTACAAAGGAAGGAACTTTGAAGTTACTCTGAGGACACCCTAACTTCCTTTTCCCCCACCATGGTCTTCTCTAACATGAGGATGATTGACAGGGAGCCAGAGAAACAGCTCTGCCGGGACCTGGAAAGCAGCGGAGCCACTCCTATCAGGGCATGGTGCCTGCTGCCTCCAGGATGCTCGAGGACTGTTTGCTGACTGGAGCGAAAGCCTAATAGGGGTTCAAAGGCTCCAGCAGTCACTGGCTTCACACATCCACTCCTGGGTCCTACCGCATGGGCAGGGCTCACACACCTGAGTTGTGCCCCTCACAGAGCAGCTGCAGGAATCGGAAGAGGTCACAGGTGAACTCGTCATCCTGCAGAACCTTTTCTCCTGCGGGGAGTGCAGAGGGGTGAGCATTAGTGACCGCCCAGGCGCCCCTCACCCCCAGCCCCACCTCCTGCACTTGAAGGTCGCCTGAGCACCAGCACCACCCTGGACCCAAGGCTCAGGGCCACTCCTCTATCTGAAGCTCCCGTGGTCATGCGCTTGGCAGATAGATGCACTTTTTCTTTGTAAGAAAAGAACATTTGAATCTCAAAACTCAGATTTCTCTCTGTTAAAAGTAGCAGCATGGGTTTGGCAACATTTTACAAACAATCTAAAGAGGTAAACTTTTCTTTTTTCTTTTTCTTTTTTTGCAGGGTGGGGAAAGGTACATACACAAATGGTCTGTTACAAATGTAAAATTTGGTTTGCTCCCAGGGCATATGACTAAATGACTTGAGCAAAGCCTTTAATGTATCCAGAGAACAGGGCGAAGGATTCTGTTGTTACAGAATAATTAAAAGATTTTTGTGAAAACTGCAAATCCCTAGAAAATGCTGATTAACTTGCTTTAATTAAATCTTTCACCAGCTCGTGCACTGACTGGAAGAAAAAGTCAAGACTTCAGACATCTAAGAGACATGACTGCTGTCAGCATGACTTCCCAACGAGGGGAGCCAGCAGAGAGCTCGCTCCAAATAGCAAATCCAAAGACAAGACTGTGGGGACTCAGTGGAGAGAGAGGAACTTGACCAACAAGGGCGAGGGGCTCCCAGTCGTCAGAGAGGCCACCTGCGGCATCAGGACCAGATGTGCCTGAGGGGCAGGGATGGAGCCTCAAAAGGCTTCCCTGGTCCACTACATCCCAATTTAACAGTCTCTGGATCACAACTTCCCTTGATAGCGAGAACACAAGGAAAGAAACAAACACAAAACAGCACCACACAAATGAAAGTTGATTTCTTAAAAAAGGTGTCAGTGGAAAAAAAGAAGATCAATGTTACATGAGTGTCCACTCCAGAATCTAAATTTGTTTAGAAAGCAAAAAAAAAAAAAAAAAAAAAAAATCTTGATTAGCTAGTGAATGAGTATACTTATGCATTTAAACAAAACAAAAATTTCACAGACTGGAAATACTTTGGGCTAAAAAAGAAAACTATGTGATGATCATGTTTTTAACTAAAACCATGGATGATCATAATGACGGAGAGCTGATGGACTTACCAGTCCGCAGTCTGTGACTTTCAAAGTGGGAGGCTTCATGTAATGGTAGGGTTAGGAAGCAAAACCATTGTGATAACTAATATAAACATTAAAAAAAGTCCATAAAAGCATTGTACTCGTTTCCCTGTTAGCCCACAAGCTACGACATCTGGTGACCGAGCTACGGTCACCACGTGTGGGAATCAGACCCTGTGGCAGGTGAGGTGTGGAAATCACACTGCTTTGAATCTCACACATGGCTGATAAGTCCATTCCTCAGTGTGCGGTTCATGACAGGGAAGGAAAGAAAGCAAGGACAGTTTAGGCCAATAAGCAAACTAAACTCTTCACTGATAATATTCAGTATCATTTTCATGAGCCATTTAAATCAGAAGACTCTTAAAATGATATTTAAATCAAAATATTGTGTGAGTCATCTAGACTTTTTGATTCTTTCCCTGTGAGCCCGTCTATAATGTCTTTCTTTCAGAAAATCAAGTCAATAAACCACGTATCTACTTTCAACGTTCACGCACTCAATGTGACAGAGGTAACCCTTGTAGAAAGTATTAAGAACAGTTAACACTGAGACACATACCAACAGTCTGTGTGCCTGAAAATGCTCTGCATAGTGCACAGTGGTTTAGAACAGAAGGGTTTATTTACTGCTCACATGCACACCATTTTTCTTGACCGTAAACTGCAACAAATACGAGGGACTTCACTTGGTAAGGCCACGCTGCACACAGCAGAACAAGGAGAGGGGGAGAGGGCGGGGAGGGCGGGGAAGGCAGGGACCAGCCTACCAGGTGCTGGCAGGTGAACACTGGGTGCTGCTGCGTAACGAGCACAGTCCTATCAGATTAAAATGCTGCCATGGCCCATGCTGCAGGGAGTGGGACAGTAACAGAGACGGAGGGCGGCTTTACGTCTGCAGAAGGTACAGGAGCAACAGTTTCCTTGGGACGTGGAAAAGCAATTTCATTGTAAGATGGGAGCCGAGATCGACACCAAACAACCGAATGGAGTGACAGGGAGTTGAAAGTACTCTTGCATTCTGAAAATACTGCCAGAGCTGCGCGAGGGCTCGAGGCAAACAGCGTGGAGGGCATTCCTTGGTTCCACTTCAGAAAGGGGCCTGCAGTGGCCGACCCTGGAGTAAGGGAGAATCGGTGCAGTCCGTTGCTCGTGGTGAGCTGGTTGCTCTACACCTTGGGACGACCTGCACCTGTCACTGCTCTAGCCAACCTGTGCGTTTCCGTCAATTGTGAACAGGTTGATATATCAGGAGAACTGGCAGTGACATCGAAGGAAGATGGCAGCAGCATTCCTAGCTGAGGAACTAGAACTATATGAATACATTTGTGAATGGCGTTTATAGTTCCTGAAAGTCTTCTTAATTGTAATGGAGTAAACTATTGTCAAGATTATAAATTCTCACTTGGAAGTAATACTAGGTAGAATTTCCTTAGTGAAGAGTGAAACGGTCAATCCTGTTTTAGAGGTCGAATGAGGTTAACCTGCTTTTCAAGGTCACTCTTCTACCCACAGTTGGCTTATCCAGTTAATAGACATGGAGACACGTGTCTGCCTAAATTCAGTGAAACGCTGTGTGAGTGCGTGTCTCGTGATCACTTGGGATGTCCATGGACGTGGCTTGAAGTTCTCAGCCCATTCTTCAGACAAAGATTGGGTTAACTGCTACTAATTAACTTCCAATACTTATTAATAAATTAATAAAAATTGAATGACATAGTAAAGATTACTATCTGGTATGTCCACGACCATAATAGACTCCAAAGTCTAATGTCCCCATTGTTGTAAGTCTGGTCATGCCAGTGGCTCTAGTAACTTGAAGACAAAGGGGCAACTGGCATGACACATGGACTGACCACATCAAATGACCCCTGTGAGCACTGCTGAATGTCACCCAAAGGCACCTGCTGCCAGGGAGGAATCTTTCTGATTATTGAACTTAGAGAATTTAAAGACCTATTTTGCACAAGAGCAAAACTGACAAATTAATACTAAAAGTATCTTCAGGTATTTTATTCAATGTGGGCAATTCCAATATCCCTGTTGAAGTGGCTTCATTATGATTTCTTCACCTATTTTACAATTAAACTAATGGAATGAATTTTTAAAGATGGACTCGCGGTTAACATTTAGAGACCTGCAATATGCTCTTGTCCTAGACATCATCATTTCATCTTGGGTGCATCATTATCCTGTAGATTAGGTAAATGGAATCTCATTTTGTGGTTTTATAAACAACCGAGAAACTAAAAACCTCAGCTAACGTCATACAGGTATTCGCCGGTTAAGATTTGTTTCCCACAAATGTCAATAAACTTTGGCTGAGTGTCTCCTCTCTGCCAGGCACCTTGGAAGGTAAGCACAGTCTCCAACATGAAGCAGCTCAGTTACAGGAGACAGGCAGCGACAGATGGCTTCAGTGTCACATGGTCCTGTTGAATCCAGTACGCCACTGCTTCTGAGCTCTGTAAATTTGGCCTCACCAACCAGCATAATCTGTGACTATGGATCATTTCATGAACTGTATGTTCTTTAAATCTGAACTCACACTTGTTTCCACTGATTTCAGAACCCAAGGAATCTCGTTTTTGGACATGTGATGTTGGAAAGTCCTGTCCCGTTTGTGAGCCTGGGCTTCATCATTTTGATATGGGGAATGATAGACACCTCACCTCATTTCTTAGGCTGCTGTTAAAATCAAATTGTTCAAAAAGTAAAAGTGCTTTGGACTCTGCAAAGCACAAAAGGAACAGATGCAAATTTCCAATGCTGTGAAGCCATAGGTCAAAGGACCAAAATTTCTAAAATGCAGAATTACAATACGGGGAGGGGGGGCAGTGAAAGACAATTCCTAAGTTCACTGAGGATGTTTATTTAAATGATGAAAACCACTTGACACTGGTGCATGCAATGCATGACTATTTCAGACCCCAGGACAGTCAGAAATGTCACTATGAGAAATAAATTAGGTATGTCCCAGGTATAAGAGAATTTAAATGTATTCTAGTACTTAATTTAATTATTTATGGAGGAAAATCTTTCTTCTTTCCAATGTGACGTGGAGATCGTCTCTCCTACAGCCAGAGCCCAGGCCTCTCAGCTGTCACTGCTCTGAGACCCTCCCTGCCCTTCATCCAGTCCATTCATCAACATCCTGACCAGCCCATGCTTTCAGAGGATGGAGCCATCTTACACGATGCTGCCTCAGGGTCCGTCATTCACAAGCACCAATCCAGGGTAATACTCCCCTGGCAAATGGATGCATTCCTTGAACTCTAACTAGGAAAAGTTCACTTGGAAAAAATCCCTACTATGCATCATCAGACCTACCTCAGAGCTCACCCACTGCCAGAAAGGAAATCCTGCCACTCCTAGCTGTGGAGGACTCGGCTATGGAATATGGTAGCATTAAGTCATCAGTGCACTGTCATGTTGGGGGGGTCTACCAGGAGCAGCCTTCCAGCAGTGGAGGAGATATGAGGCCTGCATTCCAGGCTGGAATTAGCACATAATATCACTCAAGGATTACTCATTAAATGGCTCTTCAATGCCACAGGGAAAAAAGTACAAATTCCGTAGTAGGGCAGAGAAGGTCCCTCGAGCCTCCCACAACCTCTCTCTCTCCACCGTCTAGTTTGATCACCTCCTTCTGCACCAGGTCACACTCAGCTCCCTGCCAGTTGTGCACCCTGAACTGGGCCTGGGCTGGGCCCTCCTGCTGGAAAGTCTTTGCCTTCCCTATCCACCAGAGGGACTCTGACTTCAGCCTCAATGCTCCCTCTGTGGGGCCCCATAAGTCTCTCCCACAGGCCGCTACTCTGTAGTGTGTGTACACTTCACAAAAAACCCCTAAGCCATCAGAGACCAGGCACTCAAATTTAAGTGAGTGCTTCAAAGTTTAAAAACTGCAAGGACGTTTAGAAGGTGCAGTTAGTGCCGGTGAGCCAGCATCTCAGGCTTTCCTTGAACGGTACTGTCCTACAGGAGGAGCAGAAGAAAGCAGGCAGGACCCTAGACCCACCTGTGAAAGGAGTTTGAAAATCTTGGGGGAAAGATAATCAATAAAGAAGAAAGCAATAAAAACTGTAATGAGGAATCAGGGTAGCCAATACTTGAAGATCAGTAGAATCACTTTGCTTATTTACTTAAAATTAATCTTTTCTTTTCAACTTCACATAAATTTGATAAGATCACTATAAATAATTGATAAGAACCTCAGTATAACAGATTATCAGATCCAGGTAGAAGAAGTTTGGGGAAGGTTTATTGGTAGTTAATATTTTAGAGAAGGTTTTTAAAAATCAGATGATTTTTGTGGAATCAGATGATTTTTGTGGAATCAGATCAATTTCAAAATTTTATTTTCCCTGTGAGGTCTAGGACCACCACACAAATGCCCCAAAGGCACCATCTTCTGCTATATTCTAACCGAAGAAGGAAAACTGCACTTTCAAATTCATAATGAATTGGTAATGAGGTTAAATGCTTCTGATTAAAAAAAAAATTAAAAATTCAAGAATGGGATGAAATTTTAAATATTCATACTGGTTTTTGAATTTCATTCTATCATTTATGAATATAAATATTGAGAGAGGACAACATTGACCACATCACAAGTCCATCAAACACATCTGCTGAAGAACTTTTTTTTTTTTTTTTAAACAGTGGGAAATCTAGGCTTTTGTTCGGATAGGGAATTTAGTAAAGAGGGACAGAGACGGGATCAACTTGCATGACAGTAGTGGCAGGAGGGAAAGAAGGTGAACCAATGAGCCTGAAACCTCTACACACACCTTAGAGAAACACCTGGTTCCTGGAGGTATCTCCATACCAGATCAGGAACAGCATTTGTAACCTTAAAAAGTGAGAAGTAATTTTGAAACTTCAACAATAAATGCCGAAGTTGGCAACAGATTGTTTCCTGGAGGTGCAGAGGACAAGGGAAAGGGCAGACAGTCCTCCCCAAGACCCCAGATGTGAAAGGGACCCCTGACAAACGTGAGAAGACAGAGGGAGCGGCCATGGCTCCTGGGGTCTGCACACTAAACCGCAGGAGGCAGACACTGGCAGTGTCTCCTGGCTCTGCCACGCAGCTGTGTGACTCTAGGCAAGCCAAGTGACCTTTCTGTCCTTCAGTCTCCTTCCTTTTGTGTAAAATTCTGGTCACAGCTACTTCTCTGTGGAGGTTGTAGATATCAAAAAATTCACATTTTCCATGCCGACGTAATGTGTAGCCCTGTGATCCTCATCGGGAAGATTCCACCTAATAAAGACGGGGTGAGGATGCAGAAGATCTAGGAGATTGAGCTCCAGCAGACTCTTTTCTCAGTGTTCAGCCTATGCTATCTGAGTCTTTGCAGCAATGTCCCCAGGAACAGGTTCAGGTCTTTCAGCCTTCTCTGTACCTTCTGAGAGCAGTGACTTCTCCTATGAGGATCTGAGATTTTCTTAACTTTTACAGGATCGTAAACAAAAGAACGGCCTCACAAGAGAAATTGTTAACAATATGTTCACAGAGAGTCAGTTGAAGGGGCTCTTAAAGCAACGTGGGAAACTCTTATTAATAGAGCTAATGAATTGCCTGCCACGTTCCCCTAAAGGTCTGTTAGGCGCCACAATAGCATGTACTCAGAAAGCACAATTTAACTGAAACCCAGTTGATGTGCTAGGTCCCATTGTGGATCTCTCCCTTTCTTTATTACCACTGCTGTTGAGGAGCCCCTTTGAAGTACCAATGCCATCTTTGTTCTATTAGTATGAAGAGCAAAGAATTGCTACTGTTTCTGGTTGCTTTTTGAACTTGGTCTTCAGAATGAAAACTAGCTTTTATGTTAAAGGACTTTTAATCACTGGAATTTTCAAAGAATCAGAGGAAAGCCGCAGGGACCTCCCAGAGTCTGGAAGGCAGTGGGCCGAGCACAGTCAGAGGGCCGCAGTCCACTTGGGATCTGTAACTGATTCCCATGCACCAGCAGTGCAACCATAAAGCCACGGTTTGTCCAAGACAAAGATGCCACCAGGAGACCAGAGTGCACACTCTGGGACCCACAGTCACACACAGGTGCAAACACTGGGCCCTCCCAGAGGGAACTCTTTTAAAGGAAAGAAATGCAACAAAATAAATCCAAAAGCACAATTTAAATGCTTGTGGCCCTTCGAATCTGATACATTAATAACTTTACATCTTCACAGGAAAAAGAAAGAAAAGAGGAAAGCTAGGTAAATAACTTTTAAAAATAACGGGATGCATAATGATAGAAATGAAATAATCTACTTGTTGAAACAGAATAAAGAGAAA
>JAJEJO010000145.1:139326-256990 GCA_020662805.1 Glaucomys volans | reverse complement strand
TGGGGTCTGCACACTAAACCGCAGGAGGCAGACACTGGCAGTGTCTCCTGGCTCTGCCACGCAGCTGTGTGACTCTAGGCAAGCCAAGTGACCTTTCTGTCCTTCAGTCTCCTTCCTTTTGTGTAAAATTCTGGTCACAGCTACTTCTCTGTGGAGGTTGTAGATATCAAAAAATTCACATTTTCCATGCCGACGTAATGTGTAGCCCTGTGATCCTCATCGGGAAGATTCCACCTAATAAAGACGGGGTGAGGATGCAGAAGATCTAGGAGATTGAGCTCCAGCAGACTCTTTTCTCAGTGTTCAGCCTATGCTATCTGAGTCTTTGCAGCAATGTCCCCAGGAACAGGTTCAGGTCTTTCAGCCTTCTCTGTACCTTCTGAGAGCAGTGACTTCTCCTATGAGGATCTGAGATTTTCTTAACTTTTACAGGATCGTAAACAAAAGAACGGCCTCACAAGAGAAATTGTTAACAATATGTTCACAGAGAGTCAGTTGAAGGGGCTCTTAAAGCAACGTGGGAAACTCTTATTAATAGAGCTAATGAATTGCCTGCCACGTTCCCCTAAAGGTCTGTTAGGCGCCACAATAGCATGTACTCAGAAAGCACAATTTAACTGAAACCCAGTTGATGTGCTAGGTCCTATTGTGGATCTCTCCCTTTCTTTATTACCACTGCTGTTGAGGAGCCCCTTTGAAGTACCAATGCCATCTTTGTTCTATTAGTATGAAGAGCAAAGAATTGCTACTGTTTCTGGTTGCTTTTTGAACTTGGTCTTCAGAATGAAAACTAGCTTTTATGTTAAAGGACTTTTAATCACTGGAATTTTCAAAGAATCAGAGGAAAGCCGCAGGGACCTCCCAGAGTCTGGAAGGCAGTGGGCCGAGCACAGTCAGAGGGCCGCAGTCCACTTGGGATCTGTAACTGATTCCCGTGTACCAGCAGTGCAACCATAAAGCCACGGTTTGTCCAAGACAAAGATGCCACAAGGAGACCAGAGTGCACACTCTGGGACCCACAGTCACACACAGGTGCAAACACGGGGTCCTCCCAGAGGGAACTCTTTTAAAGGAAAGAAATGCAACAAAATAAATCCAAAAGCACAATTTAAATGCTTGTGGCCCTTCGAATCTGATACATTAATAACTTTACATCTTCACAGGAAAAAAAAAGAAAAGAGGAAAGCTAGGTAAATAACTTTTAAAAATAACGGGATGCATAATGATAGAAATGAAATAATCTACTTGTTGAAACAGAATAAAGAGAAAAAAAAAAAACAAAAAAACTCACACCATACATTCTACATGGAGATAACCACACACATAAAAGAGCGAGTGACCAGAAGGACAGCTCACTGCTAATAATTACCACGCTCACAAGTGACGACTGAGGAAGAAAGGAAGGACATTGAGAGTAGTCAAAAGAGAGGGAGTGGGAGAGAGAAAGAAGTTGAGATTGGTTTTGTTTTGCTCTGCTACTTATAAGGAAATGAAATGCAAAATGTGTCAATCAGTTTGGGCGATTATCACACACATTAAACCACCCTCGTCCTGAGAGGTGAACACAGCTCACATCAGAACAGTCACTCTCCCCGTGATTTCTGATTTGGGACTCAAACGACCTTCCTGCCATCCACACCAGAATGGAGAGGCCGGAGGCTACCAGTGGGACCGCTGTTCCTTTGTGAGACCTGAGAATTCAGGGGACTCTGAATGAGGAATGGATTCTGCTCAGAGATTCTAGAACACTCCATACAGACTACAGGGAAAAATGAAATTGATTTCTCATTCTAAGACAGGGGAGTCAGATTTGGACAGAAACTCATTTACTTTTAGACCTCTTACAGAAAGAAAACACCCAGGATTCCCAGAGATGCTGGAGGCAGACAGGTAACTTGCCCTGAGGTGTACAGTGGCCCTGGGTTCTCCAGATGGGGCCCTCAGATGAGAAACCCCGAGGAAGTTCAGAGTGGTGTTGCTGATTTTTCCTGGAGGTGACTAACTCCACTAACCCATATAACACAACTGGACCTACATATTCAAATGTCACAGAATAAACCCCATGGGAGCCATGTAGCATAGGCAGGGATGGAATGTGCCGTAAGTGGTAAGCTTCAAATACAGTCCAAAATAAGCAGTTGTTTTTCCTAATGGTGAGAACAAAAATACTCAGAGATAAAAACTGAGCAGCTAGAATTTTCAGAAAGGCCAGCAGAAGCTGCAAATAGCATATGGGAGAAAATTTATTTTTTGAGATCAGATTAGTCTAATCAAGAAACCAATGTTCCAAAACTAACACACTGGCAAGAAGATAAGTCCAAAGCCGACCAAAGAGACAAAAACGTGCGGCCTCACTAAAACTACCTTAAAAATTAGACTTAAGATCAAAACCAAAATAAAGTAACTTTTTTTTTAACATCCCTGAAAGGAATGGGCAGCGGTGGATACTTATGCTTTGAATGCACTGCAGGCTTAACTTCCAAGTTCATGCCCACATCCACTCAGAGAGAAGCGTTCTCAGGTGGCATCCATCACTACTTTCATACACATGTAAGTAATCAGAATTATGTCAACACTGAACTACTCTAACTTCTGTCCTGAAACAATCAGGACTTGCCAGGATGCTGGAGACAGAAGGATAGCTGCTGACAGAGAAAGGACAGGGACAAGGGTTACCCAGGGACCTGAACGGCTGCTCTCCAAAGAGGAGGAGAACCTGACGGTTTGCCACAGCAGCCAGGGAAACCCAGCCTCCTCCACTCTGGTCCATCGTGCACTTCTGGACTTTACAGATGATTCTCTATGAGGGGACTCTGCCCCTCTGTTAAAACCTGCGCAGCGGGCACTGCCGGTAAGACCAGGACAAGCAGGAGTCAGGGAGCGATCTGGAAGGCTGGGGGTGTCTGGGGGTAGCCTGTGCACGTGTTCAGTTGTGAACATTCTAATGAGTCCCATGAGCCTTTTATCAATTTGAAAACCACTCTATCTCTCAGCTTGGAAAGGTAATGGACAGGGGATGTGTTTCAGGGAAGAAGGGGGTCAGGGTCGTTTTCATGGAGGTGACTAATACCTGATCCTTCCTCCGTCACCATTCCAAGTCCTTCAGCTTTGTTCTGTCGCTCAAAAGCATTCAGGTCAAGGACACTACAATAACAAGAGGAAAACATTTAGAGAACTAACTGAACACCTTCTCTGTTTAGGGGAGCAACTGACTGAATGCTGTGTGTTCAAGGTGCACTGAAACCAGATCCCAATAGGCAACAGGTGCCTCCTGGTCCCCTGTTCCTACAGCAAGCAGACCGGCCTCTCCCCAGGGCCCACACTGAGCTGGCCCAGAGGAAAAGCAAACAGATACATAGGGTTCTGCTTGGGGAGAACACCCAAAGTTAGCAGATGTGCAGAACCAGAGTCATCAGCCTGGTGCTTCTGCAGGGCGAGCGACTCCTTGCACTGTATCAGGTTCCTCATTGGTCTTTCAGAAAAATGCTGTCTGAAAGATTTTAAATGCTGTGAAACTGGATAATGACTATCACAAATTAACTTGTCAAGGATCACTAAAAAAAAAAAAAAATGAAAAAAATGCCCCAAATAATAGAATTTTCTTTTTTTTTTCTCTTTTGAAAAAAAATCATATCGCACTCTTTTTCAAGAATGTGGAATATAGCACAATAAGTCCTTGGTAAAGCATGGGGGACTGTGTCAAGACACTGACAGCACTGAGTAAGTGTGACAGGGACGTTACTAATACTCTGAACACAAAAGGAACACAAGACACTGCCAACTGTCCCACTCTATGGTGTCTTCAGTTAAAAATTCTTGGTGAAATTGCTGTCAGCAATGAGCTGGAGTGGAGCCAGGGTGGGGAAGCAGGTGCTCACCTGCAGGACTGCATCAGGCCCGCCAGGCTCTGGAAGAAGCCCACGTCCTTCTTTTCCTTGAGATAGTCGAGCATCTTCTACAGACACAGAGAAAACCATAGAGCTTTTGTTAGGTAAATAGCAACCGAAACATGCTTTCTATTCTGGAACAAATGTGAAAAGTATCCAGAGCATACAAGTATCACTAATGTCATCTTCATCATGGAAGAGTGACAAACATGTCAAAGCATAACCACTCCACACGTCTAGGTGTGTGATAAATACACAGGATGGAGACCGGGGCCTTGCTCCCACATACAAACACGTACATAGTGGGGAGCCAGTACTGGTAAATCTTTTCCTGTCTTATGTAGTATTTGAGACTCAGATACTTAGTGCAAGGAAACTGGGAAGCAGGTCCAGGGGGTTGTAAACACAGCTTTCCAGCAACAGGGATTCCTTGAACAGCTCTTGGAGCTGAGGGATGCAACTCCCACCTGCTCATGTAATGGCCAGAAGTCCAGCTTCTGCTACCCCCATCTCTCACCCTAGTGTATAGCAGAAACTATTAGACTATTCAGCTTTTCTCCTGTGTTCTTGGATTGATGGCCAAAACCTGCAATTAATGTCTTGGCTAAACATAAATGGAATGGAAGGGCTATTTTCAATATGGATGAAACATGTGGGAGGTTTCAAATAAAATGTACGGATGATCCCGACTCGTGATGGTTCGACTCAGGAGTTTTTGACTTTGTGATGGTACTTTACAGAGATATGCATACTTTGAATTCTGGATTTTGATCTTTTCCTGGACTAGCAATGAGCAAGACAATGCCCTCCTGTGCTGCTGGGTGGTGGCAGCAAGTGGCAACTGCATCAGCCCAGATCCCAAGGGCATCATACCCCACAGGGACTGTGCTGCTGAGCTCGGCAGGACAGTGGGGCAATGCATTTTCAGCTCAGGATGTTTTTGACTTATGTTGAGTTTATCAGACATAGGCCCTGGCAGGTTAAGGAGCCTCTATACATACAGGGTATCAGAAGGCAGACCTAAAGGTTTCAAGGAAATAAAGAAATTGCTTTTCTCCGATCTTTAATAGAAGAGAATAATTCCTAATGTCAGTGCTATTTTAAACAAGGCTCAAAGTAGCCAAAACCAGTAATAATATTTTTCAGAAATGAGAGTCAAAGGCAACATAAACTAAATGTGTACAGAATACACATGCACACTATATGGGTGTATGTATAAACACATGTGTACAAATACCCATCCACATAGAGCGTATATGTGTATATACACACACGCACACATATATGTGTGGGTTACAAAGACATGCAAAAACACACAGAATACTAATCTAGGAAAAATGAAGCAGATTCACCATTGGTTTTTAAGACAAAAGAATGTAGTTTAGAGGATCAAAGGGAGGTGATGGAATATGCATTTGAAGTTCTAGAGAAACAAGATCTGTATTGACAGTAAGCACATACATTGCAGGGTCTCAACTCTCCCCTGGGAGCCAAGGATTTCTGAAAATACATATGCTATATAAGGAAGGTCTTTTAAAGTAAGACATAAGGTAAGGAAAAATATTTTTAAAATGTCTTTTGGAGAGATTAGATCAGCTTTATTTCTTTTTCCTTTTTTTAAAAAAAACTCATGTAGTCATGTACTATGGAAACAGAATGAGCTGGTTACCCATGCTGGGTTCCACAAACACAGATCCATAGTCAGATATGATGGTCAGAGAGTGATTCATGCCTCACTTGGCATGGGTAAAGGTCACATTTAGATTGGATATTTCAGTACTCTGATACCATTTTAGGTTTGGGATTATAAGACTATCACATAATTACTTTTTCCTTCCTATGTTCTCTCTTGGGCATTGTAGTAAATCATAATAAAGACATATTTTACATTGAAAATTAAAAATTTTACAGTAGCTCTTTCCATATGGGGTCTGTTTGAAAAGCACATTATGCAAATCGCCTACAGGCCTTACCTGCTGGACTGTAGAGTTCCCACCATTTAAAATAGCAATTCCAAGCTTCAAAGTAGCAGCTACCATGGGTCCAGTTTCACCTTTAAAATACAAAAAGCAGCACTCCTGATGTTATTTCAGAGCTATGTTAACCTATTCTACCTCAAAGATACTCTTTTAATATTATTATTACCTATGATGAACCTATATAACTTATGTACCAAAAAATACCAAAGCAATAATTTTTATTTTGCCATCAACATTTCTACTAAATTCTGTGCAATATATTCAAGAATTGAAACATGAAGACATAAAAAAAAGAATAGGAAGAAACAACAGATTTTTAAATACCGAAAGCTGAAATTATTAAGCTTCAAAACTGACCATGTGTATTAAAATAAGGTTAAAGTTAACAAGTTTCTTAAGCTTTAAGAAAAAATTTTCTCCCTCCAACAATATTCTATTTGAACTTTTATCATTTTCATTCATCACCTGTAACATGTCTAAAGTCTAACCTTATTAAAATGACTAATCTCAATTTTGTTATTTCAGATAATGACAAAACTTTAAAATCCATCTAGCTGTCTGTCATTTAGTATACCACATTTTATTTTTACCTTATTTACCTCTTCTTAGTAATAAAAATGATCCCCATAATTTAGGATCCCTTAATGACAGACTATATCAATATTACCTTTCCATATCATTATAAATGGATTAAAAGTATATTCACAAATAAGATATTGTTAATACAGGGCAAGTCACCTTGCAATGGTGGCTACTGAGATAGACGATGGTACCTTTTAATAGTGAAAAAATTTCCAAACATTTTCAAGGGACAGGAAACATATAGCCCTAGGCCCAGGTAGAGGAGCTTGCTACCTGCTTATATCAATCAAGTTTTACTGGAGCAGCATACTGCTCCCTTGTTTACTCTGTCAACTTTCCTGCTGCTGAGACAGAGTCGCATGGCCTGTGATGCTAAAATAACTACCTGGATATACAGGAAAGCTTGCAAACCTCTGATTTATAAGGTCACTCTGTAGAGCTTAGCTGTACCACACAAAACTTGAAGAACATACATCAAGTAAGTCTTTCTAGTAGGACAAAAGAGTCAGCACTAGACTCTACAAGTGATGAGAGCAGGTGTTGAAAGTAGCTGCTGACACAGTTGGTCATGAACCAGGGACCCAGTGAGGGAGTGCCAGGAGCCAGGAGGCTGGCTCTGGGGGACGGGGAGAGGCCTCACCTTTGCTGGCGCTGATGGTCTGCAGCACCATCTCGGCGGCCCCCCGGTCGTGCAGCCTGGCTTGCTGGTAGAGAAGCTTCTGCTTTTCCATCTCCTTTTCCTGAACACAAACCCCAACCATTTATGTTGCGACTGTCAGTGAGCAGGGCAGCTCTCTATATTTTAGTCACCTCTTCATGTTTGGGCTCTATGACAACATTATGGACCATTTTCAACACCAACAATGTCATCGAACAGATCATCACATATTCATCTCTCATTTTTCCCCTTTATATTTTTCTTGATATACTTTTGGTACTGGTTCATCAGGATGGATTTTTCTCAATTTTAATTGATTAGTCCAAAGCCCGTATCACAGTTTTGTGCTTCATCATTGAAACTTGCACTTTCCGATTTGTACATCTGTGCATAAGTTGGTCAGGTTTTTGGTAATCTCCCCAGTCATGGCCATAACTTGATACTGCTCAGCGAGTTGCAAGTTATCACTGAATCACAGGAAGGCATTAACTAAGATGTCTTAGGGTTTAAGCAAAATTGAAAGCTGATATGGATAAAAAGGTAGGCTTCAACCGAGTAGTGGACTTAGGATACGATTCTCCCCAGTCGCCCCCAAAGAATAAGAGAAGCCATGTGCCTTTATATTTTGTATTCTCTGGTGGTTACAAACATACTGCATGGTGCCGCCAGAGCAATGGCTGGAGTTGCTTCTTTTCCACTTAAGCTACCACTGCGAACATAAAGAGGGAGATAAGAATAAAATATAAAGGCACAGCAAGTTCAAGACTGGTGTGATCGTTCACTTGAGCGATCCAGGTCGCTGGAGGATTGAGACGGAACTAAGCAGTATAAGTTGCAGGATCAAAGTTGCATAGAGCCCTTTGACAGCGCGCCCATCGAATGGCGTGGTAGAGAAGCTTGGTCAATGGGACATGAAACGGTCAATCAGTATCATGTCCATAAACACAACGGCCAAAACAGATATGACCTGAGAGCAGTAGGAGCTGCAGCAGAGGTAGCCAGAGGGACAGCTTTGCTGCCGTAAACTTTCCATCCAAAGTACGGAAAATAGACACTGGAAGATGGAAGAGGTTTAAAAAATGAAGGCTTGCTAGTTACAGAATATGAGAAATCAACTAAAAGGAGGGGAAAAGAAATGGGCTCAAACAAATGAAAAAAAAAGAAACCTTTAAATCAAAAGCAACCAACACAGACATTTATGCTGTTACCAGAGAGTTCTCGCCGAGGCTGGCAAATTTGTTTCTTAAATCTTTGATAATATCGTGCTGCGAAAACAAAATTGATCAGGGTTTTTTTCACACTATAGTTAAAGCTCCTGTGGTTAAATTTTTATTTTTTCTTAAATTATGTGATAGGCCTAAATGGAAGCAGAGAAAAGAAAAGAAAGAAAAAAAAAAGAGGCAGCTTTGCTTCATATGTAGCCATGCTAACATCTAAAAGGTATGCCTTCATGTTTAAACCTCTTCCTGGGAAGTCAGAAACAAAACGAGAACAAAACCACAGACACACAGAACCAGACTGTCGTTACAACACGGTTTCAGGAAAACTGAAAGACCATCCCGTGTGCTCTTCAGGGGTTGTTGGGAATTGGTGAGCAACATCCCATTCTTCCTTTTAGACCCAACAATCTTTTACTTTCTTCCCTTTGTCAGAACAAAGAATGGAACTTTGGCCTACATCCTCACTAACTCCTTTGGTGAAAGAGTTGTGCAGTAAGAAAATGGTAAGAAATTACAAGCGTAGGGAACTGTGCTGACATCTTCACCAGCCAACGAGGCCAGGGAGTAAGAAACAGCTAAGCTTCTATTGACCCACTGGAACACTGGACACGGTCGTCAGGGAGGCCCACAAGACAGAAGATGGCAGCCGGACATACATTCTTCAGGTAAAAAACAGTATCTGCCATTTGTACTCCAAACGTGGGAAGCCTGGTTCCAAGATTTGCCTGAATAACTTGCACCATAGATCCAAGGTCCTGGCATCTTCTTGGTAACTGAAATCACCTGCATCATGCATGACCTCAGGAGGATCAAGAAACTGACAGAAGAGCAAATTACTGCTTCAAAAATTAACTCCCTGGACAAAGAACACTTCTCCCTTTATCTTATCTGGCATCTCAATTTTAAAAGCAGTATTTGTGGGAAGATGATTTAAAAAAAAAAAAAAAAAGAAAAGAAATCCTGATCCAGAAACAGAGAATCCTGTGCTTCCTAAAGAGGGATTGAGTCACACTCGGATTTCCCTTGCTGGGCTGAGCTGGAGGCTCTTCAGAAGTCTGCAACAGGGTCTCTTTCTATCCTGTGCTTTTCCTTTCAGAACTGCTTCTTGGCATATAATTTCATTTTTATCACTGGGAAATTCTACCACACCACCACCACAACAACACAAACAGAACTTGGAAAACAACAAGAAAGATTCCAACAGTAAAATGATGTAAAGAAATTATTTTCTGCCCTTCACATTTTTGGCACATTAACTTTTCTAAGCAAACCGGAGATAGATCTTTGGTAAGCACTTTACTCAGGGACTCTGAATCTTGAACACCTTGATAAAAATTAGGGTTCCCTCCTTTACCCCAGGTTCTGTTCTGCCTCGGCATCTTAGATAAACACCATGTTGCCTTCAACCTGCAGTTTAGTCTTTAAATTATTCCAACATTAGAAAGAAAGCTCGAGAAAAATAAGAACAGCACCAGGATTTAGATTTTCTTTTAGGCAAAAAGTTCTGATTGCCGAGAGCAACCAGGAATCATCGGCTCTCACTGGAATATGAGTGGCATCCGTCTTTGCAAGGTCAAGTGCAGTGGTAAGTCAGACTCATGATCAGGTCACCTGCCTGCACTGAATGGAAGTATTTGACCTCATCATTTGCTCTGTGTGTAATTGAAGTTTGTAATGAAAGGGCTCAATTCTTCCATTGTGTCTAAGTACACTGGAGGGGGAAGCAGACAGGCTTGAAGAAAAAAATACATTTGATTCCTCAACAACGTGCCTTACAAGAAAAAAAATTGAAATATCAAGAATAATTTACAATTGTCCCTGGCTCCTTGATGCAGAAAGTAATGTCACCCTAAAATGAAGACAGGAAGTTATTTTAAGCCGGGCAGCCTGATGACAGCAAAGAAACTCACAGTTTCTGAGTGGGTTGCGTGGACATGTGGGCAGTGGGGGGCAAGTCACAGGCTGAGGCTGCTGAATCTACAGGGTCTCACCAAGGAGGGCCCAGCTGCTTGGCTGCTTTGCTTTGTGTTTCTAAAACTTCAACAAGGTTTTCGTCATATGTTCCTTTTTAAACTGCAGGTGGGAGCAAACTCTAAGAAAACAGAAACTTCCAGGAACTGAACTCTTAAAAGGTACCTCCCATAATTTAGTAATGTGATAACTCAACTTCCAATACTCTTACTTGATATCCTGAATAGGGTGATAACCTTCAGGTGATGTTGAATCTCAATATCACTAGCAAAAAAGTATATATATAGAGAGAAGATCCAATTGGATAACCAGGGGGAAAAAAGACAAAAACGGGGCAAGATGCTTCTAATAACCTGATTTTTAACAGAAGGCAGCCAACTCAGACCCAGGAAAAACAACCTTAGCCAAGAGGACCATTCTCCACCCCAGTTAGTTTTGTTTTGTTTTTCAGCCATTGCAACTGTAGATCAGCCATGCTTATACAGAATTGACCCAGAGTTATAGGAAAACACACATAAGAGTATAACTTCAATAATGGATGGTTGCCCAAGTTTTTAAAGACCTAAACCATGTATATGAGCCAAGCATGATGGGACATGCCTCTAATTCCAGCAGTTTGGGAGGCGGAGGCAGGAGGATCATGAGTTCAAAGCTAGCCATAGTGAGGCCCTAAGCAACTCAGTGAGATCCTGTCCCTGAACAAAATATATTTTTACAAAAGGTGTTGGGGATGTGGCTCAGTGGATAAGTACCTCTGGGTTCAGTTCCTGGTACCAAAAAATAAAAATAAAAAAATAAGTGAGATCAGCCAATCCCCAAAATCCAAAGGCCGAATGGTCTCTCTGATAAATGAATGATGATGCATAATGCGGGGGGGAAGGGGGGCAAGAATGGAGGAAGGATAGATAGCATAGAGGGAAAGGAGGGGTGGGGGCGGGGAGAGGGGTAAAAATAATAACAGAATGTGTGACAGATACCATTGCCCTGTGTACATGTATGAACGCACAGATGGTGTGACTCTACTTTGTGTACAACCAGTGAAACAATAGCTGTACTCCATTTGTGTTCAATGAATCAATAAGTAAATTTAAAAAATTTAAAAAAAACAATGGATATGGAGTTTCTTAGAAGATAAGATTTGTGAGGACACAACCATAGATTTTGCTTGTTGTATCTACATACAGTACACAAACCCTGTGTACCGAACACCCAATACAGTTCCCTGCACATAACAGGTATTCAGGGAAACCTAAGTGACAGAACTAAAAAATGTGATATCACATAGCTTGTAAAATATTACGAATGCTATCCTTGAATTCGAAGAGCTATAAAACCAGGACACTGTGAAAGTCTAGTTTATTTTCAGTACGTGTCAAAGGGATCTTCAGAATCACACTAACACAAACAAATAACAATCAGGTCGTGGCTGTGACTCCCTCAATGTTTTCTCTGCACCTTACATTATTACCCATTCTCTTTGCCACTGAGCTTTCAAATAGTATCATAATCCCCCAGAGGTCCACTGCTCAGTAGGATGAGCAGAGTTTCTAATGCTACTTAATAAGAGAGAAAGACAGAAAGAAAAAAGAGGTCTTAACCAAAGCCAAGTTGGTTGGAACAAAAAGTTTGATCAGGTTGCACTAACCTACTCAGACGACAGACACACTAAACCAAAGACAGGGGCTGCAGGGACCCCCTGGAGGCTGAGCTGAGGAGTGTGCATAATGTGGGCTTATGGCTCACCCTCCTTCTTCCAGTGCCACCTCCACCTCACTGATGGGGGACACCATTTCCCTTGAAGTGAGAACATTCAGGATTTATTTACAGCTGTGTTAAAGCAATCACACCCAGCTCAGTTGAAAGAGTTTCCCATCAGGATCCAGGGCACAAAATTTATTCTATACCACAAAAAACTCCATTCGTGAGGTATGAAAATGTGAAGAATAACTTGCCAATCAGGAGCCAGCAAGTCAGCAATGGTAAGCTGATGGTTATAGGGAAGGATCACCCTGAGCACAGATCTGGCTGAAAACAGCCCTCATCTGCTGGGGGCTTGGCTTGAAAGCCCTGAATACAACAGGCAAGTGCTGTGGGACCCTTTCTGTCCTGCCTGACAACAGCAGAACAACCACCTTAAGGTGACAGATGACCACAAACAGCACAAGGTGCTCAAGGCCACCTGAGAAGTTGGGGAGATCCTCATGGCAGAGGGGTCTCAACAACTCATGACTTGGACATGACAGACACCCTAGTGTCTGTGATTTCCAGTTTTCAAAAATGGTCATTCACGCTAATAAACTAATAATTAATGTGACCCAGATCAATTCTGCATGAGTGCTACGCTCTAAGTACCTAATATGGCTCCCACATCCCTGGCTAGTGTGACCTGCTCGGCTGGGGGGATTTTTCTGCAGAGGCCTTCAGGACACACATTCCCTGCATTCCCCAGGCACTTGGTGCTCATCCCAGTCCCAACCCTTCTCAGATGGCATCTGGATAGCTGGGCTTCATTATGTAAATTCTCCAATAATTACCGTGAACTGTTGAGGACATTTTTCATTACAACACCCACTGTCCTCAGGAAAAAAAAATGCTATGAATTTTAACTTCAGGAATTTTTGTTTCTCCGAAATAAGAAAACCAGTTTAGTGACATTCATGAACTGCTAAATACATAAAATTTCAAGTAAAGCTTCAAAATTAAAGGTGCTAACATCCCACGGCCAACTGATAAGACTCTACAGCAAAGAGGTTAACTTCATTCTCGAAGGTTCTACTTCATGAGTACTTTTTCTTTTTCTTACTGTTATATAATTATGCAATACTTTACTAAACTAGGCAAAGGAGGATATATATGTATGTATAAGACCTTAGACATTATTTTCTATGAAACACTTTCATTGAATATTTTCATTTTAAGAGGCACAAAATTAACCTTCCACTGAGATCAGATAAAAAGTAATGGAAATTTGCATGCCTCAATCAATATTTGTGCATTTAGAAAAATTGTGAAATTGCCCTGAAAAATGGTACAGCAGCATGTAAGAGAAATTTTAAAGGTAGATATGATCCCAAGAAATCTAGGGAAAAGCTCTTCATTCTAAGAAGAAAGGCTGAGAAAGCAGTTGAGTTTGATTTGCTGAAGGTCGTACAACACCCAGGTGAGACTCCAGGTCTCCTGTACTGTGTGAAGTTCTGCACTCACTGCCCTGCAGAAGTTCCTATATGGGATTCCCTGACTTGTTTTTAGTAGGGAAAGTGAAGTCAATTCAATGTATCAAAAACAGCAAATACTTATAAAGAGCTTATTATGGTGATAGGCAATGTTCTGAGTGCCTTATACGTATTAACTAAAGTAATCCTCATTACAACCCTTTTAAAAATAGTATGATTAGCTGCATTTATAGACAGGGGAATTGAGGCTTACTCTCACAAGTCTATGTGAACTTGGAAGTCTATGTAGAACTAGGATTCAAATACAGGTATTTCTGCTGAGTGTATGTGCTCCCAAGGACTCCATTAAGGGTACAAGACTTAACCAAGTGAAAGTCAATTGGGACTATTTTAAAAACAACAGCACATGAATTCAAACTATTGTGCATACGAAAAATGCACAATCCTATATTCAAATGTTTTCTATATTGATTTCCATTTAGGCCCACATATTCATATCACATAACATATGCAGGACTGTGCTTTCTGGGAATTTCCTTGTACCAGGCTCAGTGTTCTGTTCCCACATAACTCTCCACTCTCTTGGCCATTTGCTTTGCTTCTGAGCCAAAATGGCCCTAGAAATGGCTGACAGCACATAGTATCAGCTGGCTGTTATCACCATTACCTGCAACGGAAGAGACCCACTGATGATGGATAAGGGGACTCGAGTGCCTGAGTCTGGGACAGGCTGGACCCAAGATGGCTCTGGCTGGCCCAGGTTGCCTGGCAGAGCCAGTTAATATCAGTGGGAAGAATGAAGAATTGACCTGTGAATGAAGAATTGTCCTGTGACCAACATGAGAGGGCAGATGCTCGTCCTTCTTCCCCAGGAGGCACTGTTCCATGATGCAGTGGGCCCCATGGAGGCAAGACACACGACTCAGTAACCAGCTACACCACTGGACAGTCATGGTCAGCTCAAGAATGCACCCCTTACGTTTCCCATCCCCCTTCCCTTTATTCTTCTCTTCCCTTCACTCTTACTTCCCTGGGATTGTAACACCCAAAATCACAATGAAGTGTTTGCACATTAGTTTTGGTCTCTGTTTTCTAGGAAACCTGGGCTAAGATGTGTGACCATTGTTTTAAATAATAATGTCATGTACAAAAATGAAGTTGGCAGATTGCATCAGTATTAGCCCCCTAAATTCCTCTCCCCTCTATGATTCAACAGTAACACATTAGGTGTGCTTTGGATACATATAGCTTTTGCCATAGGAACTAAGGAATTGTAAATTTTCTTGAAAAAGAATATTGGTTCAGGGGCTGGGAATATAGCTCAGTTGGTAGAGTGCCTGCCTCGCAAGCACAAAGCCCTGGGTTCGATCCCCAGCACCGCAAAAAAAAAAAAAGAATATTGGTTCGGTATTTCAGTATTCATAGCTATGTATTCAATGTTTAGACAGGTAAGGTTCTCTTTGCTCCTTTCAAAGTTCATATTATGTAGCTATTAGATGTATTAGGTTTATTGCTATTAGGTGGCAATATATCTAATAACCAATTCACTTTTTCAGAATTAACACAAGCTGGAATTATCCAAAATTGGATCTTTGGAGTGGCCAGACAAAAGCTCTGTTTTGTTTAACACTGGGGCAGAGTGCTATATAATAGCAACCCTTCAGACGTTTTGGCCCTAAAAGGATTCTTCTAT
The DNA here is from genome assembly GCA_020662805.1 of Glaucomys volans. Classification (NCBI taxonomy): domain Eukaryota; kingdom Metazoa; phylum Chordata; class Mammalia; order Rodentia; family Sciuridae; genus Glaucomys; species Glaucomys volans. The sequence continues at coordinate 241,827 of JAJEJO010000145.1, read as the reverse complement.
ACTGCAGGGAGCATAGTCTGAAGTGGGAGTTGGGTAATGGTCTGAGTCCTTCTGCAAGTGTGATATCATGTTAATTACACCTGAGGTCCGTCCAAGACAGGATATGCTAGTCCAGGTTGCTATTACAAAATGTCAACTCTGCTACAGGCATATTTAGAATTTAAGAATCAAGAAATCATTTTTAATCCAAAGTACAGAAAAATAGGACCTCAGGGACTCATGAGAAAATACACTTATGAGCCAGAAATTGGGCATTTGCCCAAGGAAGAAGCAACTTGCCTACTACTTGAGAAAGATGGTATAGATGAAAAGCTAATGATCCATTTTCCCTCTCACCTAAGCTCTCCTGTCATTAACTTAGATTTTGCAGTGAATAATAAATCCACGTTATGGTGCTTCCACATTCCTTAGAAATGCTCTCACTGACTTTTCATCTTAGGTTATATCTTTGGATTTTTTGAGGGCAACAGAAAAAACAAACCTCTGAGAAATCATAGCTTTAAAAGGTGGTCCCCTACAGTATAGCTCTTTGATGACCTTGCCGAGGGAAAAAAAAAATGTACAATGAGTATTTTTGTTGCTTTTACTATTATTTGCTTTGGTTCATAAAAAACTCAAAAGCTAAGTAAAGAACTCAACTGCAATAATTAACTTTGCAGGTAAATGACAAAATGTGTCTTCCCTTTGCATGAGATGTAACTGTCCTTATATTGTTCTCCTATGGAAATAGCCACAAGTCTAAAAAACAATTAAATATGCAATAGAGTTGTAAAATAAGTAACTATTAAAAAAGCATATTTACATTGTAGAGGAAACAGGAAACTAGATTTCAAGATGAATTGGAAAGGCTTAAACAGGATCATGTCAACACAACACATGTGGAAGAAGGAAAGAGCAGGCAAATTCCTGGCACCCCAGACCCCATCTGCTACCTTCCATGTTTCTTGAGCTTTCGTGCATTCCTGATGGAAAAGTTCCTCACAATAACACACTTCTCAAAGTTTCTACTTTTTCCTCTTCTCAAATCTTAGTTGAATACAGATAAAGAATCAAAGTAGAAATTACAGCAAATGCAAGTATTTCATCAGTAACAGAGATAAAATTCATTTACCACAAACTTAATGCTCTTTCCAAACATATTTACTATAATTTGTTATAAGAATTATTGAAACTACCAATTATAGATTCATTACAATTTACATGAAAAATCCCATATTAGATTATATACAAATTATGTCAAACAACGAGACAGCTCAATGTAAAATGCCTGGTGGATACTAAAGAAAGTCACAGCCCATGGGCTGGGGCTGCAGCTCAGCAGCCGACCACTTGCCTAGCAGGCACAGGCTCCTGGATTCAACCACCGCACTGACCAAAAGACAAAGTACTAATCCAATTGTCTGGTTGCATGTTTGGCGGTTTGATGGTATCACATACTCAACCTCTGTGAAGAGTATGTGAAGAGGAGCATGTTGCAAAGTGAGGCATAGATAAGAAGTTCTTGTCCCAAGGCATAAGAAGCTCAGTGCAACAATTGGTTAGGAGTGAAAATCCCCAAATTCAGTCTGTTATGTCACTATAAGTACATGCTAGCTGCCAGTAATTTTAAATCCTGTCTACACTGGGACAGTTACACATTTGTGCCCTATTTTGGAATTCCCAGGTTTGCCTCTATGGGCACTTACTCCCTATTCTAAATTCAAAGGCAGCCCTTCTCTCTGGTCAGGCTCCACACCTGGCCCAATGACCATCCTTAGCCTGGCACTTTGAGCACCAGATCCCACTGCTGGCCATTCCCACACTTCTCTCCTGAATAAGGGCCTGTTCAGAGGCACTGCATTTGACCATTCTCCAAGCCAGACTTGCTTTTAGACCTCCCTGAAACTGCACTCTCCCTTCAAAACAAAACTCTGCCCATGTGCCCTGCCCCTCCACCCTCACTAGGCAGGCTCGTGGGTAAGCACGCACTTCATGCGAACTAGGAGAGGTGAGCTTTGGTTGGAGTCATCCCTCAACAATTCACAGGAATTCTAATTCATGATAAAAAGCAAAAATTTCTCAAGTCAATATTGAACCCATTATTATCTATTATTGAGGCCCATGATATGCTATGAAGTGTTAGATCCATAATATGTCATAAACCATCATATCCATCAAATTGGAGCCAAATCTGACAGTATCTTCATGGCACTCAGATTTGAAAATTTATGAGAATTAGAATATAAGAACAATATATTCCTCCAAATTTAACAGTGAGTTAAAGAACACTACAATCTGTTCCTTCTGGATTCTCCATAATAGTCTAAATTCATTTTTTGAACTGTTCTAACTATCTGGGTATTTATGGCCAAATTTCCTATTAAACAGCTTCATGAATATAAAACTTAACAGGATCTGTAATTAAGTAAAAACATCCTGTAATTCTAGATGAAAAAGTTTTCTCTTACCAAATTTTCCAGATCAAATATTTAAAATATTAAGAGAGAAAAATAATCATCTGGCTCTTGCCTTTCACTGGAATACCAAATTCAAGCTTGTGCAATCTCCAGGTACCAACACATACGGAAAGGCAATCAATCTCCCCTCCAATCTCACCAGCAGGACCATTTATCACGTCCGTTTTCAAGCAATGAAACTAGTATAAAATCACCAGGAGGGATGAGGCCAAAGGTGGACTGAAACGTCTCCCACCTAAAACTTAGCCACTAACGGGCTCCACTCCTCTACACAGCACAGTATGGGCTCCGTTAACAAAGCTCAAATTTCTTGCAGCGAAATTGCAAGAAGAATAAACCAAAGAAGGGGAAGGGACCAACTGCACTGGAGTTACAACCTTGTAGAAAGATTTTCAAGATGTTTTCTAATAAAAGAATCCAAGATGTTGGGTCTAACAAAGGTAAATGTCACAAGAAACTGAAACTCAGACCCAGACAAATACACACATATACATGGTTTTACCTTGCTGCGTTGGGATCCTGTGACCTTAAGGAAGGATGAGGACAAGAAGCAAAATAGCAATAAACAATTGCTCTGAAGACAACCGATAGACCATAAAGGGTGTGCACTTCAGGAACACAACGTTATTGCTGTTCACAGCTCATTCTAATTTACCTGTCCCCTAATAATAAAGATGTATTTGAGACTAGAACATATGGACATTAGAAAAGATTACAGTATCATTCAGGAAATTTAATATCATGGATTTTTCTCGGCCAGCAATAGTTCTGGGTGATGCTCAGATTGGTTTGCTTTTATACTTTGATACGCTGACTTCCATGCTGCAAAGACACACGTACAAATGGTTTCCGGAAGAGGCATTGACTGCTCACTCCCCACCTCTGTCTTTGGTGTCCATCATAATGCAAGACTCATTGCTGGCCACTGATACACTTCGAGACTTCTAGCTCAAAGTCCAGACATGTCAATTAATAGGAAAGAAAAAAAAATCTAGTCTCTGTTTCCTTCTACTTAGTTTTGAAAAATTATAAAAACATCCATCAATAAGAAGAGTGGTAATTAGCAAAAACTAGCTATTCTCATAAAAAGCAAAGTATACTAGAAGCAAAGGGGAAAATAATATTATTCACTTTTTTTTTGGCTAAGGAATACTAAGCAGCATTTCAAATTATAGGAGATATCTAAAAGCGGAGAGTGTTGGAGAGAATGGCTAAAGAGAACCTAGTGCTAGCAATGTTCGCCCTCCTACCTCATGCAAGCAAACTGGCATGTGCCACCATTTCCATATGTACACCGAATGAGTGGCCCAAGCAGGCAGAAGTCAAGAGGCCAAATCTTTAAGACTTCAGTTTGGGGGAAAAAAATACCAAAACACAGGTATGATTAAAAACTTGATGTCATGTTGCTCTTCAATAAAGATTTTCCTCACACAGCTTGGAAATTCCAGACACAATGTCCCCGAGATGAGAACAGTCTGAAGCAGTCTCATCTCGGAGGGTGCTCAGGAACACTCATTCTGAACATATGGGCTTTATTTTATTATTCAACTATTCTACGTTCCTTGGTCTTAACTTCAGCAAAGGTTAGGACTCAGGTTTGTCCATCCAGCTCTGACATGCAGTTCCTTGACACAATAAGCCGCAATAAGCCATGAAGCAAGAAACATAAAGGTCAGTTATAAGCTATGAAACAATGCTTCAAAACAGGAACGGCAATTCTAGAAAGATCTAGCTTACTTCGAAACTCTTCACTTCCTCTTCACCGTCATCATCTTCCTCATCGTGACAACTCTGATTTGTGCAGGGGAAAAAAAAGGAAAGACTATGTTGAGGCAGAGAGTACAAAAGAATCATTTAACACAGAATGCCAAGTGATTTGGATGAATTTATTAACACTATTTAAATATATATCAGATACTAAGAAAGCAGGATCAATACATTTATAACCTGAAAGAAAATTATATTCTATTATGCTTTTACAAAATTAAAATGTCAAATTATCCATTTTATACACGACAGATAATTATGAGGTCCCTAACATACTACTTGTTCGTGAATTTGCCTTGTTTAAACCAAACTGCAAACCTTAAAGAATCCTTTTCTGTTCTATGTTTCCATTACAATGTACTAATACAGGTATATGCAATGGTTATTACTTAAAACTAAGAGAAAGCAGTATGCACTAATTAGAATGACTCTTGTAGCTAGGCATGGTGGTGCACCATAATCCCAGCAGCTCAGGAGGCTGAGGCAGGAGGATCGCAGGTATAAACCAGCCTCAGCAACTCATAGAGGCTGTAAGCAACCTAATGAGACCCTGTCTCAAAATAAAAGGGCTGGGGATGTGGCTCAGGGGTTAAGCACCCCTGGGTTCAATCCTCAGGACCAAAAAAAACCTGACTCTTAGGATCCTTTCTTAATGTTCATTTTTACTGTATATTGCCTAAAGGAAGAAAGTGAAGTTCTGTTACTGATATTATTACTTATGTGTAAAAATGATAAAACTGACTATTCCATTAATTTTCCTGGAAGTGATGAAGGAGCCGTGCTGAGCCATGCAAGGTTCTTATCTAATTCCCACAGGGGGAACTGTGCTTGCTGAGGAGGCAGGTATGGAGACTGGGAGCACAAGCTCAGGAGGCAGAGGGACGAGATGGGAACGAGAGAAGGGATGCCTGGGTTCTTAAAGTCATCGCAGGTGCTGATAGATATAAAGTGTCTGCTCCTTGGGAAAAGGTGTCGGAAAATAATGAACTCTCCATAAATCTCATCTTGGTTTGGAACTTGGAGTCCAGGGCTGACCCAAAGGAAGCTGTCATCAACCCGAGGAGCCTGCTGCCCCTGCACCTACTGTTCCAACCCTTCCAAGCTATTTGGTGCTTCTGGCAAGCATCTGTGAGTCAGTGAAGGGCACGGAGGCAAAGGGTAAGATCTAAATCAAAAAACTTCTTTACTTCAAGGCGTCACAGTGCTCTGGGTGTGGAGATGAAGTGAGAGGAGAGGCAGGGAGGGTACAAACGTGACCCTTCCACCCGCTCAGTGGGAGACTCCAAAGGGGTTGTCATGCTCTTTGATTCGATTAACAAGTAAGAAGCCTCATTCTTTCCATTTAGAATAACAGGCATGTGAACATGGTTTGTAAAGGAGGAAATAAAGGGAGGAACACAGACTCCGGACAGTCTCACTACCTGGTGAAATGCTGAACTCCCGACTGGCACAACAGGAGGCTGGGACCACAACAACCAGCCAACCAGATAAACAAAAAACACCTCCAAAGAACTCCAGCAACTTTTCAACGTACTGGACAGAAACAGGATAGCAAATTGCATCCATGTGACACACGGGATAATGCTCAGAAAACAGAAAGTTATGTTAGTCCCAAAGCACAGGAGTGGCTTCCTGGATCAGATCACTAACTCCTGAGCAAGCAAGAGTGAAAACATGCCAGGGAGGAAAAGGTGAACACGCCCCCTACATGATGGGGCAGAAGCATGGAATAGGCAATTTCACAGAAAAAGAAAATGAAGAATACTTCAGAGTGTGAAGGTGTCTAAAAATAAAATTCCACACCAGCAAGGAGAGTATGTAAAGCAGCACTTCAATTTGTTGGAATCTGCTGGAAATTTCATCCTGCAGAAGGAGGATATTAAATAGAATCTTCCATTGCCTTCCTGACTGTAAAGCTCCCCAGAATATTGAGGAAGCAAAACCAGAAGCTTCCATATGGATTTTTAAATCTGACTAACCAAGCACTAATGGGTGAGGTGGATAGATCTCTTAAGAAAGTGAAGTGACATTTTATCATTTTAACCAACAAAAAATGAACATTGGGTATAACTTAATGTGTATCTTACCTATTTTAAAAACTTAGTAAGAGAAGGAAGAGGGAGGGGAGGTGTCTCCTCAGCCAGAAACTCAAGATGGAAACATTCCCGAGTGTCCAACTTATGGCAATATCATCCCAGATGCTTCCAGGTAGGACCTTAAGTTGGTAAAACCACCTTTGGGGTTAAGCAGCTCCAGACAGTGCAGGAGAGGTGGAAGGTGGTAACAGACATTCTGAGAACTCAGGCCAGGCAGCCACAGTGGGGAAGGACACTCTGTGGCTGTCACCAGAGAACTAAGCAGAAAAGATGGCAACAGCAAGCTAACGGTAAGCACTCAGATTCTCCCTCCGTGTGATTTTTAAAACAGGAAGTAGATGTGAAAGAAACAGAGGTTTATTACAGTAAGCAAAGCAAAGAGAATATTAACCTAAAGTTCACACCCAGGTGCGCCGTCAAAAACATGATGATTTTATATAATTTCTGAAGTCACTGGCAAAGCAAGGAGAAGAAGGAACAGCAAGTGCATGAGTCAGAGCAGAAGGAACAGTGAGAGAGATGTGCAGAACGATTCTCATGTTTTAGAATTGGTCGCCAATGAAGTGAGTTTTAGATTTAAAAGAAGTACCCAGCCAAGAAAAAGGAAAATCAAGACCCCAGTGGAGGATCATTTTATATGCTATTTACTAACAACTCAGGGAGACAGGGAATCACAATTTTCAAATTTATGTCTAACATAAATAAATAAAAAGAGATAGCACCGGATGATAGGACTGAACTTTCAAAAGATTCCAGTGTTGGACGGACTAGGGCCTGACTCCAGAGAAATGCTGATTTGGACTTAATTCAAAGATAGAACTCTGGGGGCTGGGCTGGGCTCGGTGGTAGAGGACTTGCCTGGCGATGTGTGAGGCACTGGGTTCAATTCTCAGCACCACGTGTAAATGCATAAACAAAACAAAGCTCCATTGACAACTAAAAAAAATTTTTTTAAAGATAGAAATCTGTCTATACAAGGATGTATACAAGGATGTGAGCTAAAACTGCACAGAAATTTATACAAGGATGTGAGCTAAAACTGCACATCCTTTATACAAGGATGTGAGCTAAAACTGCACAGAAATTCATAAGTGCCCTGGATTTTAGGTGGACAGGTAAGCTCAAAAGGAAGCAGAAATGTGCTTTATCTGCCAAAATTTTAAAGAGTTCCTACCACTAATGGTAAATGTACAGGATCCTAAGCAGGATAAGCAGAGAAACACACCCACATGCCCGACAGGCGAGTGTATAACGAAACTTCAATTACTCTGGGGGGCACACGTTGGTAAACTGGGGCATATGCAGAGCAGAAGGAATTGAGTGACAGAGTCGGCCCTCCCCGGGTCCATTAGACAATAAGGGGAATGAGATTATTTAAGTGTGAAGAGGAGACTCTTGAGAGAAAGGGCCCTCATTACATTTTTGATCATATATCAAGAGAGATTTGAAGGTGCTTTAGGAAACAACTACAGTAAAAGTGAAGCAGTCATGCCTCAGTCACAGAGAACTCTACCAATCAGAACGGGCAAACCAGGAGCTTGGGCCTCTCACCCACCTGCTCACGCTCATCAGTGCTGAGGCTGCAAAGGCCACCTGATCAGTGGGCACAAAACCCATCTGACACAGAGTCCTCAAGAGCAATAGTTAAAAATCCTTGGCCTCAACCTAACTACCTGCCTGTGGGGATTTGCATGTGGCTCTAAGAATTGCTGGAGAGAAGCTGTACAACCAGAAAGAGTGACTCTGCTGTAAATGCCAGAGCAACCACCTAAACCAGGCTTTCTACACTGCCTGGGACGCCTATGCCGATTCTAGTCAATACACATGCCAATTGCCACAAGGCCTCTTTGGACTCTGTGTCTCTCAGACCTTCCTATCCAGATTCCCTGCACCTAACCCCGCAGTCTCAGCAGAGGACCTAGAGAAAGAGCAGATGACACTCTAGCCTGGAATCCTTCCCTTCTTCCCTTTTGTTACAAAGGAATAAGTGGTATTCCTCTTTTATCTTTTAACCCATGTTTTTTAACCAAGGGTGTTGTTAAAACTGGATATCCACAGGTAGAAGACTGAAACTAGACCCCGTACCTCTCCTCTTGTCCTGTCTAAAAGCCAACTCCACTGGATCCAAGTCCCCAATGTAAGATCAGAAACTTTGAAACTCCAGGAAGAAAACATAGGGGAAGCTCTTCAAGATATCAGCATAGGCAGTGACTGCCTGGAGGGGACTCCATAGCTCAGGAACAATACAGAATTGACAAATTGATTTACATCAAATTAAAAAGGTTCTGCATAGCAGAGTAAAAGTTGACAGAGTGTAGAAACAACTTCCAAAACAACATCCAACAGAGGATTAATCTAAAGAATATATAAAAAACTAAAAAAAAAAAAAAAAAAGACTTAACAAAGCACCAGAAATCCAATCAAAAATTGAGCAAATGATTCAAAAGGACACTTCTCAAAAGAAGCATTAAAAATGGCCAAAAATTATATGAAAAATGCTCAAGGAAACAAAAATCAAAACTACACTGCTATCTCACCTCAGTCCAATCAGAAGAGGTATTATCAATAAATAAAATAACAGATGCAGGTGAGGACAAGAGAAATAGGAACCCTTCTACTGTTGGTGGGAATGTAAATAAGAACAGTCACTAAGGAAAATAATGTGGAGGTTCCTCAAAACACCAAAAACAGAACCACCCTACCATTCAACTCTACCACTGCTGGGCATACGTTCAAAGGAAATGAAGTCAACATACAAAGGAGATGATATGAAATCAGCCCAGGTGCCCACCAGCAAATGAATGAATAAAGAAAATATGGTATATATACCAATAATTACCATTCAAACATATAGATGATTGAAATCATGTTATTTTGCAGGAAAGTAGATGAAATTGAAGGGTACCATGTTAAGCGAACTAAGCCAAACACAGAAGGGAAAGTTGCATAGGATTTTTCTCATATAGGGACACTTAAAAAATAGATGACCAAAAAGTAGAAGAGAGAGCACTGGAGAAGGGGATTGGGGGAAGGGAGAGTGTGTAGGAGGGATGGTGGACATAATCTAAGCAGGACGTATGCATGCAGGGCAATGTCACAGTGAAATCTGCCAGTCTCTACGATGAATGTGCATTAGTTTTTATAATAAAAAATATCATAAGAAAACAAAGGTCACTTGTCAAGGAAGTTAAGAGCAGAGACATCTGGAACAAGTGGGATGCTGAGAGTAAGCCGTTTCTTATGTTTCTAAGATTTAACAACATTTTGTTTTAATCCAGCAATACATAGATTTTAATACTTTGTCAAATGAAAATGACTTAACTGTATTAAAATGTTACAATATTAAAATTTGGAAGAATTCTTACCTTAGCCATAATATCTGCATAAGCCATATATAAGAAATCTTCCTCCAGTTTGCTATGGAAAACAAGGGAAAAAAACCCATCAATCTTAAAGAGAAGGTTATGTCATTGGTGGATGTATCATCATTGTAAATAATAGCATGTTTGTCATTTTCTAACAAGCATGATGTTTTATAATTGAACGAACATAAAACTTAGGTAATAATAATCATTCAAAAATATCTTAAAGTCATAGACCAAAGATTTCAGAGCTCCTGTAAAGCTGCCCCACCTAACCTTATAGAAGAGGCCTCACATCTCAGAAAACAAATGGTCCATTGATTTACACAGAAATATAATAACTAATTTTCTTGGAACTACGAAATTGGAAATGAGCAAATTTAAACAATGTAGGAGCTTCTGATGGCAAAAGTGATATTTGACATTGATAGAAAGACTCTCCAAATTATAACATTATAGTTAAAAGCTAAGAGTCATAATGAAGATTCATAAAAATTAAGAAAGGACAAAATATATTTATCATCTTTCTTAAGAAGTATGGAACCATTGATAAACGAATAAAAGGTTTCCATCAAAAAATACCTAGAGGTTGCCAAGCTGTCTCAGCAGTTTCAAATTTCAGCTATGAGAAAAATTCACTCATGAGAAATACCTCATTACCTGCGGGGCCAATAGACAGCTGCTCTATTCTTAGGGATGAGATGATTTTGTTAGTTGGGAAATAATAAGAGAGAAACAGTGAGAGAAAGGATGGATCACATTAGATAAGAGAGAAATGTACACTGTTATGACATGCAAAGAGGTCACACGGACTCTTAGGATTTCTGAGAAGACACGTGTGGATGTGGGTTGGTCATTAAATTATCTCTTAGGTTCTGCAGGGCCCAGGTGAGACAGGGCAAAGCTGGTTTTCTTTCACAAGGTAGAAAAGCAGGCCAAAGTTCTACCATCCCTGCAATGCTCCACCTCCAGCACCGATCCTGCAGTGCCCTGTACTGAGCAGATTCTAAGACACATGCACTGTGGGCCTGGTGCCTTTCTTATTTAACTCCACAGAGGGATGCCCTCCACAGCTTTGGTGAATTCATATGACGACAACTTCAGAAGGTAAGAAAAATGGACAGTATCCTTCAAATAAACCTTGGAGATATTTCCAAGTTGAAATGACGACTCACCCACCCTAGAGGCTTCCAAAGACCCTCTGGGCAACGGAGACACAGTTGACCTGAAAATATTGGGTCACTATTAGCCTCCATACATTTTTGGCACTGGAATTTTCTTTGGTTTCTATTTGATTTATAAATTCTGTTTTTGATAAAGAGAAAATCCAATTTATAAGAAAAGTCAGAATCAACTAAACCAGCTAATTATAAAATTGTTAAGAAAAAACAGAACTCATAGATATTAAAGCCTGAAACTGAATGAATGCTGGTCCAGGGTGTATGCCAGACTTTGGAAAACTCTTTCCAGAAAAGATGAAACTGAAACATGAACAAATGACACAGAACACCGAGACATGATTTCTTTATTTGGCCCTCCTAGGTCTCCTGCGAACCCCCAACCATACCATTTCTCAGTTAAAGCCGTGCGGCTGAACAGGAGAATCAACTGGTGCAGAGGGTCAACACGCTTGGTGACCTCATCCTCCTCTGGAGGTTCAGCCCCAGGTTTCTGTAAAAAAGCCAGATTTATAAAATTTCAGATTCAAAAGAAATGTTCATTCAAATTTAGAAGCAGTGTGGGGATAGGACTCAATAATAAAAGAAAAGCCCCTTATTTCCCATTGCAGTATGTTTGGGTACAGGTTTCTATATTTTATGTGCATTATACATGCTACATGTGTATGCATGTCTAGAAATATGTGCACGTATGTATATGCGTTATATATAATATAATGTATACATAAATGCAATATAATGTGTCTCATATCAATCTCATTAACAATATAAAATTATGCAGCTTAAATTGAGGATTCAATTTATTCCAATTTACCATAAAATGCTGTCACTCCAAACATGAAAACTTAGTCCACATAGCAATGCAAAGTGCTTATCAGAGAATCATATTCATTGCCTATGTAAATAGGCAAAGAATATAAAATGAGTTAATGTTTGAATCACATATTTTTCATTTTAAAACACAAAATAATTTTTCCTATTAGAACTTTAACAATGAGGAGTCATTATGTATTTTTATTATCTGTAGAATTAGTTAATCCTGACTTTTCAATGAATGAATTTTATGTCCCCACTAATCCGTTTGGATTGATTTTATTTTTATATCAAGGGGTTCTTTCCTGGATTTAAGGTTTAATGTTATGTATATCAGGCAAATTTCTACAAGATATCCAAACATTTTTGGTTGCTTTGAACTGAAAGTCAAATCAAATTGATTTAAAAATACCCAGGGACAATAATGGCTGGGTTTTTAAGAACTGAATTAGTTTATCCATTATATTCCCAGATAATTTGTTCCTGAAAACAGTAACTTTCAGACAAGAGGTCTTTAAGTCGGGAGTCAGGAAGCCTCTGACTTGACTCAGCCTTCACCAGATGAAGACCTGCAGCACTCTGGACAACACCAACCTCGGGGGCACTGCACTTCCCACGTCTCCCTCTTCTGGGCCACTCTAGCATCTTCTGCCCTATATACTTTGAGAGCCTGGCTACTTTTTGTTGTCTTGATTGGTTTTTTTTTTTTTTTTTGGTGGATACCTTCTTGATAGTTCAGCCTTTGAGAATGCATCCTGGTTTTAATGGGCATGGGGAAGAGTTTAAAAGAATAACTGAACCAAGTTTGGTTAATAATAAACTTGCATTAGTCATTTTAAATTCTGGATAACTTGATACTGATGAGATCTCTTGGGAATAAGAGTGACTTTTTCCATCAATGCTTAATGCAGTAACAATTGAGATTTAAAAGTTTCCTAAGGAAAAAGAAATGTTCCTTAACACCAATGTAGTGCAAGGATGTTCTTCTTCAATGTTCTGTGACAAGTGCCCACCCCAACACTTCCACCAAGCCTCAACCCCCTTTCATTTTAGAACCCCATTAAAAACATACTGCTAAATCTTCAATCAGCTTATCTTCAAAGTAATGTTCTTCTGTTTCAATCCAAGACTTTTCATATCCCTGAAGAAAGAGATTGACAGCCCGATGCCTAAAAGATAAGCACAGTTTCAAACAAAGGGTTTTTATAAAAAAAAAATTAAAATTGAAAAGGAATTTAGCAGTGCTTTATTACTGGATTATTTGTGCACTGAACATATAAAATAAAAATGAACCTTCTATTCTTGGTCCTCCTCTTGAGAGGTAACACTTCATAGCAAATAGAGCAAGGTTTCTCGGATCACATATTGATTTGGAGTTAAATCCTAGCTCTGGCATCTTAAGCTTTGTAACATTGATCATGTTATACAACTTTCCAAACTTCCATTTTTTCTTATTTTGAAAACTAGGATAACCCCATGTATATTTCAGTTTTTAAGATGTACAATGAGATGAAGGATGTAAAGCACAGGGAGAAACAGTCATTAAATGGTAGCTATTATTACATAAAGTTCCTCTTAATAAATGATGGAACAAATGTCCAAAGATGAATTATTCTGTGTTCAAGTTAACATTAAATGTGAGTCCTGAGGATTCCAAAGCAAATTATATTTAAGTGAAGTTTATGGGTGTTATGGGCAAAGATCAGTACTTCAATACTGATAACGAATGGCCAGCGATGAAATAAAACATCAGTGAAGACTAGAAGAGTCAGTGGTACATGACATTAAGGAGGGATGGAGTAAGGTTTCATTGTAAGATCGGATGACAGCTTCGTGGCCTCAGGGAACACCATAAGACAGTACTGGGGTAACAATGATGGCGGTGCAGGATGGGAAGCTGAGCTTAATGATGACAAAAGTAGGCTAAGGACCCATGGAATGTAACAGCTCATTTACAAAGGGCCTTGAGAACTGGAGAGAGGAGCCAGCAACACAGCTGGCAGCCCTGGAAATCACCATGCATTCTGGTCCGTGAGGAAGGCATGCTGAAGGATGGCTGCCCTGTGGGCACAGCAGCAGCACCGTTCAGCTCTGAACCCAGCACACGGGCTCTCACAGAAGCTCTGGTCCGAGAAGCTGAGACCTGACCTTCCTCCCACTAAGCAGTACTTCTCAGAAGCACCAGGCTGGGGAACCACTGGAGTGAGGGGCACAGTTCTGGAAGTGGCACATCTGAGAGAGTGGAGCAGTGAATTCTGTGACACTGCAGGGATCACTGCTCAGAATCTGCAGCCACCCACCTGATAAGAAGCAAGGAACAAGTGACACAAAGAGGTGACCCCAAGGGAATGAGAATGACACATAGAAGTGACCAAAAAAGGAATGGGAATTAGAATTCAAGTTTAATATTCTATTGGACCAGATGGTGACACCATATTGGGTCAGAGAGCTTAGAAGTCGCAGATGGTCTGAAGTGGCGGCTAGGGTATCTCAGACTCAGAAAGCATGACCTGATGATAAGGAATCCACATGCCCTAGTAGAGGAAAGAAGTGGGACCCTTTGTTTTCTCTTTGTGGTTTGCATTGCCTTATATCATGCATCTGTGCAAACACTTTAATCCAATGTCCTGGCACCACTTGCTGTCCAAGGTGCTGAAAATACAAAATTGAACAAAATTCTAGAGGAACTTGAAGTTGAATCAGAGAGGAATGTCCACACAATAAAGCAGAAATGTGCTACAACAGGAAGCAAAAGCATCCTTGGAACAAAAAGGAAAAGATGTTCAACTTGCAAGGAGGCCAGAGATGTTCCGAAAAAAGATATGCAGCTGAACTGAGGCCTGTTCCTGGCAGAGGGATGATTCACAAGGATGTCCATGACACCTCTAAGGGAAGGTGTCAAACTTACTTCTGCTATTCCATAAGTCAGTATAGGATCAGCCCTTTTCCTCAAATGTTAATAATTATACAAATACTAACAATGGCTACATTTATGGTGGCAAGCTCACTTCAAAGCACACCGTATACACTGATCCATCAGATCAGCTGAACACCTCTTTGAGGCAGTTCCTGTCATGGTCCAGGATGAGGAAACTGCAGTGAGCTCAGGTGAGTAACTTGACCAACGTCACCCAGCAGAGAAGTGAGGTGTCCAGCTGGGATCAAGGCAGTTTGACTTCAAATAATGAACCCGGGATTACTCCATATAGCCTCATGTGTGAGCAGATATTCCTCAGTGTATAAATATCAATTAGCACTTATGGTACAGATCACAGTCCTCCAACATATATCCAACAAAGAAGAATCAAGGCAAGAATTACACAGAGGAACAGCAAATCTCTATTTGACTCTTGCATGTATTTTAAAAATTCTGACCTTGGCAGATTGTACAAGGGAGCCATTCTGAAACAGGCCACCACCGCCCTTTTCCTCTGCTTGGAGAGTAGTTTATGCCACACGGCCTTTTTAGATCTCTGAGGATGCTCCACCTGAGGTAGAAGGACACAAGAAATGCCAATTTATACCCCAAGCTACCCCCAAAACACAACATTAAAGAGATACCCCCTCTTTGGTCCAATTCCAAAAGTACCTTAAAATTATTTGCAAAAGTCAGCATTCTAAAAGCTACCCAAGCTAAATTTGAGAGAGTTTTAAACAATACAAAATATCCTTAGTGAAAATACTGCATTTTCTGAGTAGTAGGTACTTCAGAAGCTTTGTCATCTCTAATGTCAAAGAAGCACAAAGACATTCTGCGTAAAATCATTGTGCATAATTCTCAAAGTTTTGTTAGGTTCTTTAGGGTTCTTAAACATATTTTCTGCCTACACAAAAATTTAACCCTTCCTTTGGTCTGTATCTATTGGAACTAATTTTACCATAAGAGACACAAACACAAATAGAGCTAATGAAAACTCCCCTGTTCCTTAATATAAAAAGATGACAAGGCTTTGAGAATCAGGTCAGGAGTGAGTAAAGGGATGTCATTTTGCAAAGATGTTAAAGTATATAAGTAATTTGTTAGCCAGGAACAAATGAGAATTCAAAAGTCACAGTAAACGAAGCAAGCTAGCTGTCATTAAACTAATGGTATTTGCAACTCCGAGAGGAAACAGAGATTAATTGTTAAGTAGTAGAAAGAAAAAGAATCCCAACAAGGGATTCAAAATTCATTAGTAATCTCTAGGCAATTGAGCACTGTACTTCCCAGACTGTAATATCTCCGGCCAATACATTTAGATTTCTGGAAGAAATAAAAATGTTATGTTAGCCAAAAAAATAAAACTGAATTTACTATCCTTTGCAGTAAAAGGTCAAAATATTAATATAATAATGCCTGAGGGAATATTAAGAATGCTGGGACTATAACAGTTCAAAAATTTAGCAAGGCAACTTGTTTCATTGAAAACCACTTATTTCCATGACCGTGCTCCCTCTATAGCATCAATAAAGCGTTTTAATAAACACCCACTTCAATTTTCTTCTCCATGAGCGTGCTGGGTAAAATAAGCCATTGTTGAGAACGTGGAAGGTGAAAACAGAATCAAGGGCAGTGTTGTTAGACCCAATGAACTTCAACTTGCAGTTCCACTCTGAGATCTGAGGCTGTACATGGGCAGCTTTTCATAGAATGCAGCCCTCTGCTCAGCTTGGGTGTGTCAAGAAATGAGAATGAGACTCCCTGGCACTGAAGGTATGGGTGAGCACGGCTAGAAAAGGCTCCTGCCAGCACGGAGCTCCCCTGGGGCAGTCTGCTATCACAGGAGGAAGGACCTTGAGGAGTGGGCTTTCCTAAAATCAAGGAAAAGGGTCTCTAGGAACTGAGGCCTAGAGGGGAACACCGTGACCTGTGGCCATAACTGAGCATCCTGCTGTGCTCACGTTAGCTCGTCCAGAGAACGAGGATCAGGAAACGCACAGGAGACAGCCAGTCCTCCTGAGAATGACCAGATGAACATCACAAAGCACGCATCCAAACAGTCAGCGACACTGGAGGAAAACTACATCAACAGGTATTTCCCATGCACCGTTTTGTCTTTGTTTGTTTGGTGTTGAGTGAACTCAGGCCTGTGCGTGTTGAGTGCACACTCCCAAGCCACACCCAGAGCCCAGCACACCTACTGCTTCTGCAATGACTTCAGCAAGTTAAAACTGTCTTTGAAAATACTGTGGGACTCAGTTACAGATTAGCATTAGAAGAGGGGTGTCAAAGTGACACATTCCACTCATGGAAATAACCCAAACCATAACTCCAGTAAGTCAGCTACGTTTCCATGCCTTTGGCTCATTTTATATCCTAGCTCATCTGTCTGGTGATGGACTTATCTGGTTCTGTGTTTTCACACTCAGAGATCCTGAGCTCCTGGAGCCCAGAGGACACTTAGCCATGGGAATCCTGCTGAGCACAGAGCCACCCTATAGCAGTGCACCCAATGAGAGGCCCTGCATGAGCAGATGTGCAGTGAAATGGACCTGAACTCAGAAATGGCTTCATTTGTCAAGATTGGATATACTTGTGAACATATACTCTTTTATGGTAAATATAATTAAAAAAATCATATTTCAATGAGCTTCATTTAATTTACCTAAAATTCATTCAAGCAAATCCAGATTGTTCACCAAAAACAGAAACAATAAAAAATTTAGAAGAAGTAACATGGCTGGAAATGATCCTCCAGTAGCTGTTTAATTAACACTTAATGATCGCATTAAATATGTACCTGATTTTTGAAACTCGATTTTCTGATTTCACATGCATCACTCAACACTTCATTACCTCAAGTCCCTACATTTGCTGATTAATGAGAATCTTTTTTAATACTTCATAGAAACCTGAAGGGAATGTTCAGCAAAACAGCAAGCCTGAGGGCGCCCTAGCTGCTGTCTCCTGAAGTGGAGATGGAGCAGATGGTAGCATTAGGGGACGCGGGATTAAGCAAGAAGGAAATGAAAGGACAGTCAACAGATGTGAGAATTTAACTGCTTTGTGTTACCCTGCAGCCTAGGTTCTTTCTCTTCCTGCTCTTTCCTACTGTGGCTACAGTATAGTCTTCTTGTTCTAAGGCCAACACCGTTCACTACAGCTATATCATTCCCTTTCTTGCAAACTTTTGGCTTTGTTTTACATTGTTTTTGAATAAATAATTGCTTCCTTAAAAAAAAAAAAAAAAAGGACAATTAGATAATATTTTGTTATTTAACTGACCAGGGCAGGCATGGAGGTACAGACAATAGCAAAATGCTTAATATCACTATAATACTTTCAAATATGGCTAAAGAAGATATAGAGTTAAAAATATTTAGCTGGGCATGGAGGTGCACATTTGTAATCCTAGCAACTCAGGAGGCTGAGACAGGAGGATTGCAAGTTTGAGGCTAGCCTTAGAAACTTAGCGAGACCCTGTCTCAAAATAAAATATTAAAAGGGCTGGGAAGTGACTCAGTGGTTAAGCACCTCTGTGTTCAGGTCCCATTGCCAAAGACAAATACACACACACACACACACACACACACACATACGCATATAACACTTGGGGCAAAATTCCTGAGATAACATGGGACACTTTATATTTCACATTCAGCATGAAGTAACCAAGTCTGGCAGGTCACAGAGGTCCAAGGGTGGACAATTTTGTTGTGGTCACCCCAAGCTCCCTTACTCTACTGCTATTTCTCTAGACTGAGTTGAAAACAGAGAATGTGTCTCTCACATTGCACGTATTATCTTGCCAGAGGACCACATTTGCAGAGATAGAACCTTCTAAGCGAGGATGTTTCAACTGTTTCAGAAATTCTTGAGCAAAGGGAGTGAATGAGAAAACAAAATACGCAGCCAGCGCTGTAAAGCAGAGACAGCTGGAAATTATAAACACACTTTTCTCACATGGGTCTTTAATATCCACGCATGGCTCCTCTCTAGCTGGAAGGTGCTCCGGATCTCAGAGAAAATTAACTCCAAAAGCATCTGTGATAAAAGGGAAGGCTAATCGAGTATCAAAAAGCAAAGTACTTCAACTCTGAAACCCATGGAGGACCAGACCCTAGACACGCTGGCAAGCAGTAATGAAAAGATGCAAGCATACAGAATTGAGTTCGGGGGTAACACCTGAAAATTTTGTTGAAAGGATTTACAATTAAGTACTGTAATGGTTACTTTGAATTGTCGACTTGATTGGATTAAGATATGCCCATGATTAAGAGGCCTCTTAAGCATGTTTAGGAATGATTGGAATATGGGATGGGGAACTGAAGTGGAGCCCCTCCCTAAGTGTGGGCAGCACTGCCCAATAGGACAGACAGATACAAGCTGGGCTCTTCTTGAACGGGTTCTTGATCACTGCTTCCATCGTCTGAGGATATCGGACTCTCACTTCTTCACTCTTCCTAAGCAGACTCTGCCAGTGATTCTCCAGGTAGTTTCCAGAAGCCTTGGTCTCAGACTAGGGTAGCACTATTGATCCTTCTTGTTCTGGGGCTTCTGCCTCTTGGACTGCACAGCTGCTGGTTCCTCCAGCTCTCCAGCTGCAGACGGCCATTGTGGACTATCCAGCTTCTGATCGTGTAAGCCAATCTGATTGATCCCCTTTTTATAACCATACTTCCTGTTGATTCTGCTCCTCTAGGGAATCCTAACTAATACACGTACCTAATCTTAATTATCTGTACAATTTTAGAAATAATTTTAAACGACAATAAAACAAAGGCCTTGATATCCTGAAATACATTATCTATACATTGCCAAAAAAATCATAAGCTTGGAAGTTGTGCTTATTAGATACTGGCACTCCAGAATCATATTCTTTACAATGAATGTGCTGAACATATATATTTTTGGCCCGCAGTTAACAAATTAAAATACATCCTCTCAAAAAACATTTTAATGTGGTTAAGGTAAGCACAGTCGAATTGACCCAAACTCTGACCTGCTCAAGATGAAAAAGCACATTTGCTATATCCAGAACTCTCTCCACCGTCCTCTCCGGATCCGAGGTGTCTTCCGCTCTGTTTGGCAAGTCTTTATAAAGAGCCATTTGCCATCTAATAGCAGGATCCTCTAACTGCAGAAAAAGGAGAAAAGTAAATAAAATGCAAGGTGATACACTAAAGAGGCAAGGGTCTAGCTACAGGTATTTATTGAACATAGCACAGAGTCAGACCCTGAAGAGCTGCAGCTACACAGGATGAGTAAGTTTAGGGGTATAAAACACAGCATGGTAATCACAGTAACACTGCATAGCATTCTGGAAATAGGCTAAGAATAGACTGTAGGTGCCCCTACCACTTACACTGTTTGAGAAATGGATACACCAATTTGCTTGACTACAGGAGTCATTTCACTATGTACATATATACTAGAACAACAGTTGGATACTTTAAAAATATACAATTGAAAAAATCAAAGCACTATGCAGAGAGCAAGACAGGCAAGTCCTTGCACTCATCTGGTGGAGAGAACAGGCAAAAGTGAATATTTAATGGAGAGTACTAGAAAGATATACGGGGCACCATGAGGTGTGATCTACTTTGTGGGGGGCTGAACAAGTGAAGTTCACTAGGGCTTAGGATGAGTTGCCCACAGACAGAGAATGGATAGGGCCCCACTTGATGGTTCCCTTCTCCACACACATTCTAACTGTTGGAAGAGGCTTACTTATATAGCAATGATGTAGGATCACATTTATTTTCCAACATAGGGATTTACACCACAGCTTAGTCTCACTGGAACAAAGGTTTTAAATAATACAAATCAAAGGAGATCTCTAAAAATTGCACTCATTGTAAAGGAGTTTTACTTGTTAATTTTACTTGTTAATACTGTCAAATTTCCTCAGTGGAAGTTCTAACTGAAGTCTTCATGTATTTAATATGGTCACTATTAATCATAAAACCTGACCAACACAAGCATCCTAATTGGATAAAGCACGTCACTTCAAAAAAATCAAAGAGAATAAACTATGTAATTAGAAGCAGACAAAGCAACCCCTTTTCTTTTTCTTCCACCTTGGAATTTCCACTAAGAATGAGAGACTGAAGGTTATAAAGCAGAAACAAATAGACAACATCTCATTACTGCAAAACCCCCAGCCTAAGAAACCATAGTTTGAAATGCCAAAAATAACTTCCATTTAGAGACGGTCACAGACATAGAGCTTTGCATGTGAGTCATTTGTTCTCTGATTAAATAAAGTGCTTTCCTCCCTCGACTTTTTCATCCATAGACTGGACTTTAGAACTTCTAGATTTGACTCTGCATCCTTACTAGTATTTAATAAATAAATATATCAGATGAAGTAGAATCTTTTCTCTAACATGAAATTGTTCCTCTGGCTTCAGGATTATTGGCCTTAGAATTTCAAGGCAGTGTATTCAAGAAGGAGCTAAGAACAAAAGAACACACGATTTTGCAAGTGTGTACACTTAATATCCATGCCTCACTCCTAGCAAAAGGAAGTATATACTGAAATGTCAAAATGAACCTATACATATTGCCACTTTACTTTCAGCTAGCATGTTTTGGGGAGTGAGATATTGACTACAAATGTCTAACTTTCTGAGCTCCTCTTTCTTCCCTTTGCCTTGATACACTATATAAATTGTCCAAAGCATTCCTATAAGTGCCCCCAGGACACAATAGAAGAACCTCTTCCTTCCTGTCCAGGTCATGACCATGTTTATCTTGCCATTTTTCTGGGAGGAGTGCAAAACCCTCTCTTTGAAGGCACGGAATACTTCTGGTCTCTATCACAGCAGTGGCTGAAGGAGGCCAGGTACTCTCCACACGTGGCTAAGGATGCGAGGACCACTGGGGACCCCTGGGGTCTTTCATGGTCCACACTTTCCCCAAACACTCATATATGTAAAAATGAACTAGAAAACAAAAACCAAAAACACTGTCTCTCACCAAAGGGGAGAAAAACTTGTAGTGAAACTCTTCAATTGCGTTTCAGCTGGAAGTTTTATGAACTTTTTTTTAAATATTTTTAGTTGTAGATGGACACAATACCTTTATTTTTATGTGGTGCTAAGGATCAAACCCACAGCCTCATGCATATTAGGCGAGCACTTTACCACTGAGTCACAACCCCTATTTTTAAATGTTCAAAATATTTTTGCTATCTGAAACTGAACATCCTTTAGTGAGAATTCATCTCCGGCTCTGGAAGATACTTACAGTGAGTGCACATCCAAGTTCACATGGAATTGACTCTCAGCACATGCATGTGCACTGCGAATTCTGCAAAGGCCTGTCTCACCTTTATCACGTTCTGCTCTAAAGTGCTAAGACAGTGAGTTTGGCAGGCATCTTTGGCAAGGGACATTTAAACACATTGAAGACACACATTATATTGTTGTTACCACTTTTTGACATTTGGACGTTTTCATAATTAAAAAATTTATTGGAAGGGACACCAGAACAGAAAAAATTAAGAAACAGAGTTGAACTAATAGTTAGACTTGTTAAATGGCATAGTGGGTTCTGTCAACAAAAGAATAATTTATTCACTTGTATGAAAAACTCCAAATAATAGTAAGTGCTCAATGGATTGCATAAATTACATTGAATGATTCTTTTACCCATCACTAAAATATAGGTGTTACGTCAGCTTCCATCCAAGTTTCCCTTCTGAATTTACATTTCTCACCTTAAACTCTTTCATTCTTTCTGTAGCAATTCTTGATATCTTTTCTAACTAATAACTCTTGAGTACACATATTTGGTTTCTGACCATTAAACGCAAAATTTCAATTTTTTATGGATACCTGTCTCCAAGTCCCCAAACCCTTAAACTCAGCTATCTCCAACCTTTATTTCAACAGGTGACATTTTCTTTTTACAAAATCTAACATTTTGTAATGATCTGCTGTATGAACATAAAATTTATGGCCTTTAGAATTTTTAATATAAAAGAATTCACATGGGCTCAGTGGTAGAGTGCTCGCCTACCACATGTGAGGTACTGGGTTCAAACCCCAGCCCCACATTAAAAACAAAAAACTAAATAAACAAAATAAAGGTATTGTGTCCATCTACAACTAAAAATATTTAAAAAAAAAAGAAGAATTTTCAAGTCAGATAAGTAAGATATTTTCACCATCTTTACTGCTAAACTAACATAATTTGTAGTTTTTTTCTAAAGAGAAATTAACTAATTTATAGATCCTAAGTGTGCATTACAATAAAATTGGACTTACCTTGCCTTGTAAATGAATATTATTGCGGATTATGTCTCTTACTTCATCCTCTGTGTCTTTCTGTCAAGAAATACAAGTTATCTGTTATGGTTTAAGTATGAGGTGTCCCCCAAAGCTCATGTGTGAGACAATGCAAGAACATTCAAAGGCGAAATGACTGGGTTATGAGAGCCTTAACCTAATCCGTGAATTAATCCCAATGGGATTAACTGAGTGGTAACTACAGGCGGGTATGGTGTGGCTGGAGGCAGTGGGTCCCTGGGGGCCTGCCTTTGGGGTATATATTTTGAATCTGGTGAATGGAGGCTCTCTCTGCTTCCTGATCATCATGTGAGCCACATCCCCACACACACTCTTCATCTGTGATGTTCTTCACCTTGAGACCCGAGGAATGGAGCCAGCTGTCCAGGGACTGAAACCTCTGGAACCATGAGCCCCCAAATAAACTCTTCTCCTCTAAAATTACTCTTGTCAGGTTTTTTAGTCATAGCAGTGAAAAAGTCGACTGAAACATTACCTAAAATGAATCTTGAATGTGTCAACTCTCTCAAGTCAACAGAAGCAACTCAAACATCACTTAAAACGGGGTCCATCTGACACCTTTACTGAAATAAATGCCACAAATTTGGAGCCTTCTCGAACCTCACATAATTTCTTGATACTGCTACAGCTTAAAACAAGGCAAAGGGTTCTTTAACTTCAGAGAAAACACACCAAGACTGAATGGAATTGGGTTCCCGATTCATAACAAGAAGTGGGACAGCAACACAGTCCCCTGGGCTCAACCAAAAGCTTTTCCACCACTTTCTGCCAAACCCCAGCAAGCAACCTCACAACACCCTCGGGGACCTAGCGGTAGTCAGGAACATGTCTGAGAATCAAACAACAGTCAACAGAACTGCACCTCGGTGCCCACTCTGCCAACACTGTCCATCCCTCCCTCCACTCGTCCCACAGGTCAAACCTGGGATGTGCACAGGTCTGCCACTGATTCTTTCCAGGAACCTGGGCAGGGAGGACACGCCCTCCAATCTACGTAAGTATAAAATAGTTATTTCGAGGTATATTTTTGAAAAATTGCACACATCTCTGCATAGTTGTGAGGAACATCAGAGGACATCAAGAATCCTGAGCCCATAAATCTTGATGCCTGCAGAGGACAGCAGCAGTCGGTGGAAAAGTCAACACCTTGGCTTAAGCACTGTCACGTGATGTATTATGATTCTAACACTGAAAAATAGCCCTTCGTAAATTTGAATACAACACTCATCACAAATTTTATATGGGAGTTGATATGTAATCCATTTGTTTTCATTACCAGAGATTTGTGCCTTTTCTGTTTGGTTTCTGAATATGCCCTGGAGGTGATTAACTAACTTAGAAATAAAAATGACCTCAAAACAACAACAAAAAAGACAGTCTTTGATTAAATCCTAAAACCCGTGCAGAAAAGCTGCTTAATGAAACATTTCATTAAGTATTTCAGTGCACATGAAACAGGGACACAGAGCAGGAAGCCAAGGAATAGAAAGCCCTGCAAGTCCGGAGGGCGGATGATCACTACCCATGGAGTGAGAAGGAGACTTACCAGACTAAATCGATTTTTGGCCAGAGCAATGAGCTCCTGGTCCCCAGGAGCACAGATGTTCAACCCAATGGGCAGGAGCCGCTTCAGAGCCGCTACGATCAGAGAAGTCTGCATAGAGTAGCGGTCTCCCTTGCGCTTCATCTTCTTCCTCTCCTGATCGGAAACAGCAGCCTAGGAGCAGAGAGAAGCGCTGGGGCCGGGACCTGCTTTCTCACAGTCGCGCTTTTATGTTTGAAAATCCTACCCTGCTGAGGACATTTTTCTCTTCCCTGCCTAGCATCTTTTGCTAATTTAAGCACTACTTTGAGATTCCTGGGTCATTATAATCCCTGGCATGTGTGTCATTAGTAGAGAAAAAGGCACATTGTGGGGACAGGGAGGCAGAATATGAGAATTCTGGGGTCATTTCAGAGATTGCATGTTTTCTAATTTACAGTGCATGAGAGAAAGAAATTCAAGACTAAAAAGACATTCTGTTTGGACAAATGCTTGCTTTGCTATATAGATACACACATGCATATACATGGGATGCTTTTCGTGTATCTATATTGTGTGTGTATACATACACACACACATAAAACAACACAAAATATATGGTACACTTAAAACTACTATAAAATACATTTCTTTTTATGTGGTCTGCAAACTTGCCTCCCAAGAGCCTCCATTCCTGTTTGTACAAATGGAAGTGGTATACCAGTCAGCATTTCATACATATTCAGGTTTAGCCGGGGAGCAGGTTACAAGTGAATTCAGCCATGATACTTCAGGGCTGTCTGGTGATTCTTTTGAGGAATATGCTGGTGCCAAAGGGTCACCTTGAAAGACAGTCTAATTTTCACAGGGAAGTGAGTATTCTTTATATCAAGAATGTTCCTGGGTTGTGATTCAGTGATAGAGTTCTTGCCCGGCATGTGGGAGGCCCTGAGTTCGATCCTCATTACCACATATAAATAAATAAGTAAAATAAAGGTCCATTGACAACTAAAAAAAATATTTAAAAAAAAGATTGTTCCAGTATCAAAATTAAAATAGCTGCCCTCATCTACTTCTTTCTGCAGTTTAATTTTTTGTAGCAATAATTCAAATTTGGAACATAGTTTCATAATAATGACATTGTAATAGTATTGAGCCATCTAAGGAAAAAACAGAGGAAAATTTAACATACGAATGATTTACTTACTCAAAAGAAGGCAAAATATATCACAATATGATGTTTAAAGATGTTTTAGCAGAGTGAAAGTGAAATGATCGTCTCATCATCCATAATGGAGGCTTATATAATGCTGATTATAATATACAATTACATACCTTACATGTTGGTAAGTCATATCAAATATGTAATTTTCTGAACCACAGAAATAAGCATCATATTTATGTTCCAAAGAGGTGCGCACATATTATTGCATGAGTCCCACTTTTATGTGCAGCAATGTGTAAAAGATTATTCTCAGTAAATTTATCAGAGAAAAACATAATGAACAATTATTGGTACTATCAAACAGATCAACACATAGAATTAATGGATCAGAGTGGGGGACCTCTCTGCCATGTCCACATGGATGAGAAAAGGTTAATTGCTGGAGGATGATGTTGACTATATATCACTCAATTACCCAAAAACTTATCTACTCAATAAACACATAAGAGCCAATATTCTTTTTAAAAGAGAGGGGGCGTGACAGGTCTGGCCATATCAGCTCTGGCCTCTCATACTAACAACATGGAGTCACCCAACACTCTTTTATTTATAACACACAGGTAAAGGGGCAAGACCAGAAAGAGTTTCTTCTGTGATGGACAGGATAGAGTGGAGTTAGGGGAGCCATTCTCTCAGGGGGAATATTCCAGAAGGAGAGAGGGAACCACTCCTATGCAGCACCACATGCTTCCCAGCAGTTCCGAGAAGCCAGGCCTCTGCGTCCCATGGCTCAACCTAGTCTGATTCTGCTAAATAAGGATGGCTTCCCACTGATCAATAATTTAAAATGAGCTCTCTATTGAAAAGGAAACAAAGAATGATAAAACTAATTATCCAAATGAGGAAACCTAACCCTAAAAATTAAACAAATTGATACAAAATGCAAACATACTTCTACTCAATACTTATTGTTTATTTTCAACAAATCAACTATATTAAGGTCTGAATATCATTAGTATTGGAGTTCTTTTTTATTTTAACTTTGAAGTTTCTTTTGGTTGCAAGGTCATGTAAGAAGAAGGAGCTCACAACTATTTTTGTTTTTCTTTTGTTTGTGTTGTGTGGGGAAATTGAACCCAGAGCTGTAAACATGCTAGGGAAGTACTTTATCATTTAGCTACATTCCCATCCCTTTATTTTTATGCTATTTCATTTCATTTTATTTTTTTGAGATAGGGTCTTGCTAAGATACTGAAACTGGCCTTAAATGGGATTCTCCTGCCTTTAGCTGCTGAAATTACAAAGCTGTGTCACTGTGCCCAGCAACCTGGTTTGATATTTATAGTTACTTAAGTGATCAGATAATAAAAATAATTTAAATCAACTCTAAAACCGACACTAAATTGTTCAATTTGTGAGAAACATCAGACAAAGGGATTCCTACTTATGCTGAAATAATAATCTTGCTTTCTACTCCCTAGGAAACCTTCTACTGGAAAGAGGAGCAAACCTTTGAATATTTGTGGGCAAAATCACAGCTAGTATGAAGAAATTACATCTAGGAGCAATTGAATATCCTGACATACATACATATGGCCGGCCTTTCGCTTGTCTCCTCCCAGACTGTGGGGTTCTGTGAGAGCGCCGGCCAGACCTGCTTTGTCCCTTCTGTGCCTTTGGCACCAAGCACAAAGCCTCACCACAGAAGCTGCTCAAGAACTGACACACAACTGCAAGCTACTGAATCTGCACACTATGTTCATTCTCCATCTAGTCCCCAACATTTGGACCAGATAACAGTATGTAATAACATGGCCAACAAATGGTCATTTTTAAGGAGAGTGGAAAAAAGTGAGCCCTCTTCTAAATCAATGGAGGAATCAATCTTTGCCTTCATTTCTCACATACAAACATGACTCATTTAAAATAGCTTTACATTTAATAGAAAAGGGGGAAAACAGCACCAAATGGACCTTTCTTCAGAACTGCAGCTGGCCTTCTGCTCAGCAGTCGCCTGGCATGAAATAGGACATAGCGTTCTCTTCCATCCTCTCCATAAGGAGAGGACCACTAGCCACTTTCCAATGCTCAATTCAAGCCCTCACTTACCAGTTCGACCCTGGATCGTTCCATCCACCCCACTCTAGAGAGCTATCTCAGGGCCGATCGTGTGCCTGAGTGATAGGTGTTCACTTGTATTTTACTTCTTTGTTTTGTGAGGACAGCAATACTGGTTCCTTTCAGAGTGACCTGTGAGCCACTCCACAGACACCAGAGACCCTTACGACCAGCTGCCAGGGAGTCACCTCGCACCACTTTCCCGACGCGGACAGGAAGGTTTAGGGTTAGCTGAGCCTCTGCAGTTACAGGAGGCAGGGTGGCACTTGGGTCCCTCTCCCCTCAAAGCTGAGCCCTTTCCTACTCCACGCTGCAAACAGCAGCACATTTTTAGTCTGTTGTGTTTACCACATAAACTTTCTGTGGGGATTTACAAAGAGTTTTTTTATATTCTGACACTGAAATAACCTGATAAAAAGGAGACTTTTTGAAAATATGGTAAATAGACTAATTATAAATACGAGCCTGACTTTAAATGACTAAGGCAAGTTTCTACATTTCAACAGCACCTCCTCCAGCAGCTCTGATGCTCTGGGTGACTGTCCACCTGCTGAAGTCACGCCAGGACCAGGGACCAGAGAACGAGGGATGCCTAGATGGCCTCCAGGCACACAGCAAGTACAGCAATTAGCCAATCCTCCTGCTGCTTACCCGGCTTACCTGCTTCCCCTGGAAACCGCAGTCAAGGCTCCAGACCACACTCTCGGCTGCTGTCTGAGCGAGTCCTCCGCAAGGTTCACTCCCTGTTTCTAAGGACCTGTGACTAGAAACTTCATCCTTCCTGCTGATCATGTCTATGTCTGTATGTCTTACCAGACCTGCCTCAAACCAGTACTGGGAACTCTAAAACACTACATGTGTCTTAATCAGTAAATATCATTATCAAACCCATTAGATCCCAGTTACAAATCTAAAAAAAAAAAAAAAAAATCTAAGAAATATCCATTCATAAAAGAGCAACAAAGCAGGCTGCAGTGATACCTTGGACATCTTTGACTTGGTGTCAGTGATGAGGAATGACATGTTGTTGATTTCATTCTGCACAACGAAGTTCTGCTCTTCTCTCTTGAAATTCTAAGATGTTGCAAAGGAAATTTCAGTTAGAACAACTCAGAAAAGAAGTGTGCACTCAGAGGTTACATGACCACCAAAAGTTTCTCAGGAACAGATATTAATTTCATATGCGACCTGTCAAGAAAGGCAGCAAGTGTCTGTCGAGTGTGTCATGAGGGGGCGTGGCAAAGGCCCACAATGAGAGGAACTACACAAGGGTGTGTGTGTCTTCAAGATGGGACAGAAAGCTTACACTGCAGGTCAGAGGTCACCCAGGGACAGGATGGGTCCTGCAGTCTGAGTGTAGCTGGTGAGCCTCGAGAGGTAAATAAACAGGGCTTTCCAGACACAACTGCAGGGCAATGTCCTATTCTGTCAGATACTCCACTCACTTTTATAATATCATTACATTACCTCATTCACTTAATTTGAACATATGAAAAAAATGGCAAAGTTAATTTGTCCTTAAATATTTAGGAAAGAATACAACACATACTAATAGGTTTGTGTTTTAAATATGTACGTGAGATTCAAAAGCACGTTCTGATTTTTTTCTGGGCATCCATCTAAAACCCTGGTGGTTATAAGTTCCAAAATTCTGTCTTGGATATAAATTTAAAGATGAAGTTTCTTTTGCATTTTAGTGATTGATCTCCTGGAAGATTCTCAATTTCCCAAGGAAAATAGGCTGTATTCAGTTTTCTTAAGTGATCTATTCCTGGGAAACTCCTATTGGTCACCAGACATCACAGGTTAGTGACCCAACACAGGAAATAAAGGGTAAAAGACCCCAACCCATTGGTGCTCTTTGGAAACTCAGACTGATTTCGTCTGGAGTTTTCCCTCGGAATACCTGGAATTATCTAGCACATCCCTTTAAATAAGTTACACAAGATAAGAGGTCACTGGCATTTACCTAAAAGAACATAAAAGAATCTAAAATTTATTATGACAAGACAGAAAAGAATGTCAATGGGAAGATTATAAGTTTACATGTAAGCAGAGTCATTATTTTATATATTTCTGCATGACATGTTTTTATAAAATTCAGGGTTAAATTTGACAAGGCTCCTCCGATGTAGGCAACAATGATATTTATTATCCTAAAGTAGGAATTCTGAAATACTGCATGTTCAAAATGATCTGCTTTGTTCAACAATCTGATGATGCAAACTACAAAGATCCCTCGGCTGATCACACAGGCTGGAGTTTTCTATTTGTACTTTTGCAGTTTCCCACTTACAAGGTGGCACAGAATCATAACTGAGAGGAAAATTCCAGGCATTTAGGTAATTCAGGAGCATAACAAATGCCCATATTTACCCTGCTCGTTACTGGAAGTAACTGATTAGAATGCTTTAAAATTCTTCCTGTGATTCAGGTCTTTTTCAGATGTAAAAATCTACAGTTCCATAGCATACAAAATAAAATGAAAATTCACTACAGGTGTACTTCAGAAATCCCATCAAGAGGATTCCTAGCAAGGCTTTATTTTCAAAGTCAACTGATTCTAAAATGTGAGGAAAGCTAAATTCCTACAGGAATGAGAGTGTGAGGAGACCAAGGCGAGGAGGCAGCTGGTTCCTCGGAGATCAGCCTGTCCCGGCACCCGCTCAGACACCAGCACTGCCTGGGAAGCAGCGGAGCGCACAGAGACAGGGCAAACTAGGCAGAACAGCACAGCTCTGGGTAACGCTGATCTGACACTCAGATTTAGGGACAAATTTCAAAAATGGTTTTATATAACGCCATTCAAAATTTGTCCTCTTTGAAAGATAAATTACAAAGCCCAAAAGCAGGCTTATGTTCTCGCAAGGTCCCCAGGGGCACCTGTCCTCTCTCCCAGCTGTCCTATGAATCCTAGAGTACACGTTTGAGAAACAGCCCCCAGATGTCTACCGAGGGACCGGTTCACGTCTGCAGAGGCCTCACCCCTGCAGCAGGAGGCACTGCCTGCCAACAGCGCTGAACTCACGTGGGACTTGGACCAGTAGATGAAGACTTCGGCCACCATGCGGAAAAGCTCCTCGGCTTCTGGGTTCGGTTCCTTCAGCCACTTGGCCCTGGATCACACAACACGTTCAGTGGCTCCTCAGTCACCCTTCGAGTTACTTAAAAAATCACCCTCCCTCCCACAGTTAAATCTCTGACCACAGAGCCCAGGGTGGCTCCAGCACAGCTGTGACATTTTAAAATATGTAAATGAGCATCCGACTCCAATGATCATGCAAAAGGCAGATCACTTCAAAGCAGGATTTCTGGCTTTAAATTTCAGGTGTTGGTGAACGTCGATCACCCTATAACCCCGAGGCAGCGTCTGACAAGCAGTGCGTGAAGCTGCAGCTCATAGGATGGGTGAGCCCAGGGTCAGGAGCAGACTGGGGACATGCTGCTCCTGAGGAGCGTACCTGTTATAGTCCACGAATCTGATCAGGAGAGGGTAGAAGGCGTAGAGGTCTCTGGCCAGCGTGGTGAACTCATCCAGCACCAGGAGCTCAGCCTCCGACATGTCCCCTCTGGCCTCAGCTTTCAGGTGGTCTTCCTCAGACACCACCATGGCGGCCTTTTTCTTGAGTTTCTCCATCAGTGGCAAGAAATGAGTTTTCAAGAGCTGAGGTTTCACTTTATTGATAATCGGCTGGGAAAACACTGTGGAGACAGACACCAGAATTCTGCTTCTCACAAACATTCATTTACACAGGGACGGGCTATAAGTACACCTGAGAACAACCACAGAGCCCAGGTCCTGGCCTTTTCTCTAGTCCAAAGGCTAACTGCATAGTTAGTGTTCAAGAGTGACGACTTGAGAGGCTGAGGCAGGAGGACTGCAAGTTCAAAGTCAGCCTCACCAACTCAGCGAGGCCCTAAGCAACTCAGCGAGACCCTGTCTCTAAATAAAATATAAAAATGAGCTGAGGATGTGGCTCAATGGTTCAATCCCTGATTAAAAAAAAAATCACTGAATTGAATACAATATGCTTTCTTATTTCTAAAAAAGATACAAGATTGATAAATAATTTTGAATACAAAAAATCTCCTTCGCTTTGGAAATTATTTTCATACAAAGAAGTCCCAAAATGGAAAAGGTTCTCCCAGCCCTTTCTTTAGGAGAAGGATACCCTCTGCTGTGTTATTAGGAGACTCAACAGAGTCTTCTCATTTTATCACATCTCTGTCCAAAGAACGGCTAAACTACATAAACACCGCCCTCTTATTTAGTAGCAGTTGGTAATGACAGTTCCCAACTTGAACAGGCCATTATTGAAAGTAATTTCACCCCGGGTAACATGTATACATTGGGTAAGTGTTTGAAAGAAAAGTTAGACTCAACCACAATCACCTGTACAAACTAGTAAGACACTGGTAAGACACTGGTGTCCTTGGTGTTTTGATCAATAGACACATTCACGAACAGGAACATGACATCAATTTCATTCTGAATTCATTTTTTAACGACTCTTCTTTTTACCCTCCAAGATATCATGGACACTTCCTAAGCTATAAAGCACTGCTGAAACCTGAATTTTTAAAGATGCTATAATGCTTTGATATGAAAGTGTACTTACACTTTGTAACCATACTCCAGCCATTGGGTTGATTACTTCCAATTTTTCAATGTAAATATTGGAATGATAGATAAACTACGTCTTTTGATTTCTTGCCCTGCTCCCCATAGGATATGATTGAAGTGGGTTGCTCAAAAATTAAGTTTTCTCTTGTCTTTGTCAACCTAACCATTACCTACTGAGTAGCAAGATCAATACTTATTGATTAATCTTAAGGAAACCGACCGTCAGGAAAGCATTTACCTTAAGGTAATAACTGTGGAAAGGTACCCAAGGTCTGATCATACCCATTTTCAGGAACAGCACAACAGAAATAATATTTCCAAGCAGAGAAAAAATAGCAATAAGTACCATAACAGGAATATTTTAGCCTTCTGTATTTCAAATCTTTTAGAAATGAAACTCTCCTACCTGCCAACCTCTTCATCCAGGCGCCCTCGTCGATGCCCAGGTTGTTGTATATGATCTTCAGGATGTTCCCCAGCAGGGTGTTCATGTGCTCGGAGCCCAGGGCCGTGCAGCAGCTCTCCGCCCTCTCGGGGTTGCTCTCGGGCCCGTGCTCCCACCAGCGCGACATGTAGCTGCACAGCATGGGCAGCACCACCTCCATCACGTGGGGCATCTGCGTGTAGCGGACGCCAGACTCGGCCAGCTCCACGATCTCCTCCATGAGCCTCTCCAGAGAAGGGATGTTGGGACACACGTCTTCCACGTTCGCCGGCAAACTGAGAGCTGGAGAAGCACAGGCAGAAATGGCTGGTGAGGAAAGAACTGGTGGGATGTGGGTGGTTTCCACTCTTCATGATCAACACAAGCAACCATTTCTGTTGGGGTTCAGCTCAGCTGGCTTTGGGGTGCCTTTACTGGCTCCCTCTCCCTCCTAGGGCAGCAGAGTCAGAGCTTCTCTCTTTTCCCCAAGTTCCTGCCCTACCACCACACCCTTTAGGTCAGCAAAGAGCTGTTCCTCTTTCTTTGGGGCAAACAAGAAGCTCAAGTGTCTTCCCCCAGCCTCCTGCTCTCAGGCCCACCAGCCGCCGTGTCTGATCCCACATTCGCCACCATTCCCATTTTCAGAGGCAGAGTTTGCAGTCCCCGTTGTGGTTCCTCCAGTATCCTGGATGCCTTCCCCACCTCAGGGCCCTTGCTCAGGCCTCTCGTATCAGCCTCTTCCTTTCCAGTGGCTCCTTCCCAGCAGCCTCCACAGAGGTTCAAATCTGAGTGAGGCTTCTGCTTTCCACCACTCACAGAACTGATTCTCCACAACCCTCCTTGTGCCCTGCTGACCAAGTTCCCTCTTCCTAAGACTCCCCTCTTCCTTCATGGCAAGGGACCCAGACTCTTCTGCATCCTACCAGGGTTTCCCTCACTCTCTCCTCCTTGCCGGATTCTTACATGGCGGTGTCTGTGGCAATTCGTCTGTGGCTCTCTTCTCTTTCTCCGCTTACACGTCTGTCTAGGGAATTCCTGGCACTCCTGTTGGCCTCTGCTACAAGTTACTAAGTCTCAGGGCCATATTTCTTTCATTTTTTTCTGGATGTCTCAAACCAGAATGAACTGAATTTAAACCTAAACTCTTCCTTTCTTCTCCAAGTGTTGTGGTTTGAATGTGAGGAATCACCCAAAAGCTCATGTGAGACAATGTGGGAAAGTTCAGAGGTGAAACAATTAGGTTCTGACAGCTGTGACCTAACCAGTGGATTAATCCATTGGATGGATTAATGACTGGAATGGGTGGTGACTTCAGGCAGCTGTGCCACTGTGGGCATGACCGAGGGAACTCTGTCTTGTCCCTTGCTTCCCTCTCCCTCAGGCCTCTCGGACCAGCCTCTTCCTTTCCAGTGGCTCCTTCCCAGCAGCCTCCCCATCCCTGTCTCTTCCCTCTCTCTTTCCTGGCTGTCAGGAGGTGAGCAGCTCTCCTCCGTGATGTTCTGCCTCACCTCAGGTCCAGAACAATGCAGTAGGCTGACCATGGACTGAACCTCTGAAGCTGTGAGCCCACAATAAATGTTCCTCTTCTGCGCTGATCTTGTCAGGTACTTTGGTCCAAAGCTGACTAACTCACCAACCTGCCTCTGGAGCATGCACTGATGCAGTGAGGACACCACCCAATCAGCCAGCCAGGCTGCAAACTTGGGAGCACCTCCAGGCTGCAAGGCCCCCTGGCCTCACACCTGAGACATCCCACCTCCAGGAAATCTCCCAAGACCTCCTTCCTTGTCTAGCCCCTCCAAGAGACATGCCTGATGGCCTCACCTCTGAACCACCCCATCACTCCAACAGCTGGCTCAGGGCATCCACCTTACTGCTGTCAGGATGGATTTCAAAATGCCCTCTATTTGTGCTGCTCCATTTTCAAGGCTACTTGAAGAACCCTTTGCCATTGGGCCAGTCCACTCCCCTTTGCTGACAAAAAGCCCGCTCCTTCCTGGCTTGTCTCTCCTCCTCCATCCTTCACCCTGTCTCTCTTGGAATCCATCTCCAGCCAAGTCAAAATGCTTGAGGTTTCCCCAGTGTAACTGAGTTCCGGTCTTCCCAATTTTAAGACTCATCCTGAATTAGCTATGGGGTGTCTATTCAGCTGTTCTCAACTAAAACTACTTTACAGTGTCCCAATTTATTCCCAATTCTGTCACATCCCCTCTGTCCCTCTACCTCAAGGAAAAACTCCCTGAGGGAAAGAATCAAATCTCCTTCAACTTTCTATCACAGGTCCTCCACCAACCCGCCCCTGCACATCGCAAAATTCCTTGTCTACTAGCCGACTAAAACTTGAATAAAATCAGTAAATTTAATTCCTTTACTCTGTTATGCAGATGATTTCTTATAGAAACAAACAATGAAGTACCTGCTTTATGTATTTCCTTATCTGTAAAGAGATAACAAATTGCTTTGTGCTTGATTTACAGTAAAAGTGTTAAGGAATCAAAAAGCCTTATTGAGACAACTTTTTATGTGTTTACACAGAGGATTAATTAACCATTTTTCACTAATTACAAGTGTATTGTAGAAATTTTGTGGAAAATACCACTGGGGCACATGCGACCTATTTGTCTTTAGCTTTACCTGCTACTAGGCTCATCACTATTATAATAAACAAATGAAATAAAATCATGCAATTCATTAAAAGATTCATTTGATGAGATTCACTATAAAGTAAGCATAACTAGCCATACTAGTTCTACTGACACACATCAGTTACACAGAAACAAGCCAATGAAGAAAGAGGTGTGCATTCGTGAGCTCTTGAGGGCTATTAAGAAAAAACCCAGACACCCCAGACTTTGAGAAAATCCAACAGAAGAAGACCCTATGAGGGGCATTTGTGTCATGTCCAGACTTTGAGAATTGTGCTTTGACTGAGACAAGGGGCTGACTAGAATATCTAGTATCCACTTTATTTAAAGCTTCTCCAACTCAATTCAAAGCCTAGTAAATAATTCCAATTTGATTCTCAAAGACCAACCACTGACATCCTCAGCAATGGTCATTGAAGGCTTTTCAATGGGCAAATTTTACTGAAGGGAAGGCAACGAAGAAGCAGGGGCCAGGTGGACACTCAGGCACTGGGGTTCTGGGGAGACACATTCAAATTCAAGGCGTCTTGAATTCATGATTCTTAGTTTTTTTTTAAATGATAAAAGTTAAACTAAACTAGCTGGAAAACCCACATGGAATAAAATGACCCCAGTGAGGTGAAGACGTCTGGTGAATGCAGGAAACGAAAGGCACAAATCCACAGAGGTGAGGAGTAAGTCACCCCCTGCTAACTAACCGCAAAGATTCCTGAACCGGAAACCAGATGGACTTCTCTTTTCTATATTTGCTGATCCTGTGGTCTTATTCCTGAGGGTACTGACTTGTCTGCGACTTATTTACTTGGGAGCAATTAAACATATATTCTTTCAGGAACATGAGGAATCAGTCTGTGACCATGTCCACTGTATGCTGTGAGGTAGCCCTTGCTGCTCGGCCACTGCAATTTAGTTTTTAAATGGACAGTTTCTTTCTCTTCCTCTCTCCCTGCTCCTCCCTAATCTCACCTCTCCCTAATCACAAGGGAAACAGGATCACCTCTCTTCCCCATCCTAGGCAGATACCTGTCCTGAGTGCACACCCACCATAGAAAGTAAGCCATCCAGACTTTGGGGATGGCACCAGATCATCTCAGGAATGACCATCTCCCAAATTAACAAGTGAATTACAGCTCAACAGAGAACATGTGGCTTTGAATTGTTATAGCAACAGAAAACAGATTAAAATGCTGGTGCTCCCCAGGGAGATTCTCCAGCAAGATCCCATCCAGAGAGTCAGCCCCACCCCAATCCCAAAGCCCCACCCCAATCCCAAATCCCCTCCCTATAGCCCACCCCAATCCCTCCCCTCCCTATAGCCCCACCCTAATCCCTTCCTGCACCCTATAAAGGTTGGCAACAAAAGAATTAACGAGAGATTTTCCTGGCACACCACTTTTAAGTGGAAGGGCGGTCATCGCTGGCCAGCTAAAATAAAGGCTTCTTTTGGCTTTACCTGATCGGCTTGGATGATTTTATTTTCTTTGGGTACAACAGAATCACCTCTATAAAATGCCCTGTTCCTGCTGATGGGCACAATCACAGCCTTTGGGACAAGAGTCCCCTGTGTTTCTTATTTGATAGCAAAGTAATAAACCTTCTTTTTCCTTTTTCTCAAAACCATGTCCTCGTTATGGGACTGACATCAGGGACAAGGACAGAGCTTTCAGCAGCAAGTACACAGTATCAAAAAATAAAATAAAATAAAATAAAATCCCACAATGCAACCACCAGTCCTTCAGAACAAGGAACCTGGAAACCCTCAACCGCAAGGGCCCACTGAGAACCACCCAGGGGAAACACAATTCAGGACGTCATGTTTCACTTCTCTTCTCAAGCGCTGCGCATGCCCAGGCCTTACCTGCTCTCTCTCGGGAAGACTTGGTGTTGTAGATGGAGTAAGGATTGTGCTTATCCAGGTGTGTTTCCAAGAAGGCGACAGGAAATGCACCCGCAAAGGCAGCAAGACACTCCCCCAGGGCAGAACGCTGCCTGCAGGTGGAGAAGGGCATTAGAGTTAAGTTAACATGAACACTGGCAAGTGGAGCTGCAAGAGGGGCTCTCAGATGGCTCCTTGATCAGATGAACCTCCAAATACCACTTCTTCCTTAATGTGAAACAGCATGTGTTCAATAGCAAAATCTCAGACACTTAATAAAAGCTAAACTGTGTGTTAGCAAAAAAGAATTTAAAAGGGGGACAGGACAGAAGAATAAGATAAAGAAAACAAAACAAAATGAGGAAAGCTCTGTCACTTCCCCCTTTAAATTTGAATGCTTTCCTCCCTCCTTCAAGAATGTCCTACTGAGCCCAGCATGGTAGCACACCTATAATCCCAGCTATTTGGAAGGCTGACATAGGAGGATCACAAGTTAGAGGCCAGTCTCAGCAACCTAAAGAGACTTGTCACCAATGAAAAATAAAAAGAGCTGGGGATGTAGCTCAGTGGTAGAGTGCTCCTGGGTTCAATCCCTAATACCTTGAAACTTGAAAAACAAATGACCTGCTAACAAAGAAGTCTTGCTAGGAAAATCACTGGATTCAGGACAATTTAAAAACTAAATACTAACACAATAATGCATTCCCTGAAAATTTACTACACAAAAGCAATGCTAAGACATACTGAATGCTAAAATGTATTGATAACATTTAAAGCCGACATATCATTTACGAGAGAAGGAAGTTAAGAAATCACTATGATCAGTTAATTTGAGACAGGCCAGGATTCAGGCTGACAATGATATAATTTCTTTCTCTGTTGGTATTCTACTTAATCCAAGACTTTCCTGGCACATTAAATTGTTTATTAAATAAAGAATAATACGAGAAATAGTTTAGCAAATTATAAACTACTTAAAAGATTTCACATAAATACTTTATTTTAAAAGCTGATAAAACTGATCTTGTCAAGGAACCACCGCATAATTCTCTTAGGAGGCAGGTTTAAATTTCTCACAGAAAAAAATACCATCCCATGATGTGTTGCTTGAGGACGCGCTATGCTCTGAGAAAAGTGTCCTCAGGTGGCTTCGTGGTTGTGTATTTTTTATTAGTTATAAGCTTAAATGTCACTTTCTAACAGATGCATCCTGATTCCCTGGTTCTCCACATGGTGAGCTTATGCAGAGGGCTAATCACACCCAGCCAGTATTATACTGAGTTTATATTTTAGGCCTTGTTTTCCCCAATCAGATGTAAGATCTATGATGTTAGCAAACAATTGTGTTCACTGCTGCATCCCAGCTTCGGGGTCTCTGGCCCTTGGTTAATATTGAATGAGTGAACACAGCCTTGAAAAGTCAAAGCTAAACTGGGAGCAGGAAACACCTAGAACAGATCATTGAATAGAGTGCAAACTTTTTAAATAATACAACTAAGGAGAGAAAACATATGTGAAATAATTGATAGACTTGATTCGGTAAAAATACAAAATTCCCATGTCCTAAGGCACTGTGGGCATATTGTGTTTTATGGGTAAGAATGGTAAAGGCAAAGAAAATGCTAAAATGTA
Organism: Glaucomys volans; assembly: GCA_020662805.1. Taxonomy (NCBI): domain Eukaryota; kingdom Metazoa; phylum Chordata; class Mammalia; order Rodentia; family Sciuridae; genus Glaucomys; species Glaucomys volans. The sequence goes on along the minus strand of JAJEJO010000145.1, from coordinate 202,914 downwards.
CACAAACAGGAAAGATAACAAGCAAGAGGTTAACCATTTTTAAAAGTTATTATAAATCAGCAAGAGAAACACATGAAGAGGAAAGGTGGTTCTCAGACTTGAACACACATGGCCAAGCAAACGGGAACAAAGAATAAGCAGCTGGTAAAGAGGGAAAAGTGTTGTGGAATAAAAATGAGATCCCATGTTTTAACTGCTATACTTGCAAACAGAAGAAAAAGATAGCAGAAATTTATAATCTGATTATAAAACTGAGAGTGTAAACTGAGTCAATTCTGTGCAAAGACAGGTATCATAATCATTTCAGATAGGCACGCCCTACACCTGGAATTCAGTCCTGGCACCAGGGTTAAAGGAAATAAGCATAAACACACACAGGAATCGATGAGAAGAGATCTAGCTGTTTTTGTTAGTGGAAAAGAAAAAATAGCCTACATATCAAAAATAGTGCATCACTTCAATCACTTATAATGCTTTCTTAGTATAAAATATCTTAAAAGCATAAAAACCACGTGAAAATAGTTTAGTTAGAAATGCAACTAAAATTTTAAAAACATTCAGAGTGAACTCAATTGTCCTTGTCCCCTGATCTAATTGCCTATTTCTATGTAATTGTCACCTTATTTTAATTAGTGTAGTTTTGTACATTTTAATATTTGGTTGTCTACATGGGTATCCTTTCATTCATCTTTTCTTTCACTTCAAAATCTTAGTGGCTAGTCTCATAGGTTTATTCTTTTTTTATTTTTTTAGTACTTTCTAGTTGTCGATGGACTTATTTTTTTTATATGCAGTGCTCAGAATCAAATCCAGGGCCTCACACATGCCAGGCAGGTGCTCTTCTACTGAGCCACAACCCCAGCCCAATCAGGTTTATTCTGGAAAATGAACTTTCAAATTATTTTGTCAAGTTTGATGAAAAGCAAATTTCTGATTGAAAATGTGCTGTAATTAATTATTGATTGATCTGGGGAGGCATCACATCTATTCAGTTTTAAACCTATCATAATGTCTTCCATAGCCTGCTCCAGTGTTTTCTCTTGTCCACAGAAATTTCCTACTGAAGTTTAAATTTGGGGGGACACATGTTCTTACTTTACCTGTCCACAGCATTTGACAATGTTAAACTTCTTCCTCCTGAAACTTGAGAATATACAAAAATAAAACTGTTTTTAAAAACTGCCTGTACTCAGGCCGCTGTGTATTTCTGATACACAATGAGGAGGTGCACTCTCAGATTCTTGCATAAGACTCAGAAGCACTCTGTTTAAACTTTATAATAAGTATGATCTTCACCATGATTGCTTTGCTCTTTTGCCTAACACCCTGTCCTTTATTAAATCAATTCTTATTTAGCTTCTAGATGTTCTAATAACTCTCAAGAACATACGTCAATCTGGTCTACTGTGTAAGAAAAGAAAAAGCTACAAAATGAATCCTGAAATCAAACAGCTATTACTAAAATGTTAAACTTTAAAACTCTTACCTTTCCACATAAATACTCTTGCTGGTTCCTAGAGCATATAAGCTAGTCAGAATTCTATAACAAGACACCTGCACATCTTCCACTAAGGAAAAAAGAGAATCACACATAAACAACAGAACAACAAAACATTTACATATTATCCTGAGAAAGTTCAGGCCAAAACCCCTATTTCTCATTTAAGACATTCTAATATTTTAACATCTGAAAAAACAAAATAAGAACAGATTTATAAAATGAAAAATAAAACTTTTTTCTCAAAGTTATTTTTAAGGGAACTGAAAATATTCTCAAGAACATAATGCAAGTATCCAGAACATTCTCAGAAGCAATTTGTAATTTTTCTCTGGGTATGAGAATGAAGGATTTCTCTAAGAACAAAATTAACCCCAAGAATATCTGGAAGGAGAGGGGATATAGGTAGAATTTGATGCCTGTTTCAAAAGAACATAAAATCTGCATCTTTTACTATGCTCTCAAATGACTGACAGAATACTGGAGGGAACGGTCTGTTATTTCTCAAATTACTTGATATTTCAGGCCTAAGTATGTCACTCTGGTACTTTCTAATCCTAGAAAAGCAAAAAAAAAAAAAAACAAAAAAAAACAAAAAAAAAAACCGTAGAGATGTTCTGCTGTCCCATAAGACGAGTTTAAAAGGCAAAGGAGTCTAAGAACTGTGACTTCCTAGTTCCGACCCTGCTACTGTTTCAGGTGGGTCCATGGCAGCCTGAAGACCTGATCCCTGTCTGGGGCCTGTGTGCCCAGCACACTGCGCAGCCAACAGTGCTCCTACTGGTTAAGATGGAGGTTTTGCATCGGGTCCTTGGGGCAGCCCCTGAATAACTGGTTTTTACACCATGCTGTCCATGGCCTGAGGAAGCTCCCTGGGGGCGTGGGCAGAGGTGGCTGTGCGCCACAGGCTCCCTCTTGTCCCACGTTCATAGCAGTACCAAAGCAAGAAGTTAGGCCAGCTCGCATGCTACTTTTCCCACATATTCTTGGAAATTCCGTGGATATTTTAAAAACTACAAATTCCAGCCAAAACCAGTTGATTAAGTCCCCCATGAACACTGACCAAAACCTAAAAATCAAAGCTGAGTCCGCCTAGTGCTGCAGTCGTTTGGACAGCCTTGGTTTCAGTAGCCTCCATGTGCGTTGGCAGTACGGCCTGCGGAAACACTCCCTACCCACTCAGAACGAATTCAAAGCATTTACCGTGGCATGTTGCGTGGTCCAAGTGCACTAGAAAATTAACGTGAAGAGAGGCGAGGCAGACCCAGAATTTGGAACCTTGTATTCCAACAATGTGGATGCTACTGTGCCTAACCAGTACTGTTCTGGTCCTCTCTGCAAACCCATGTGATTCAGAGACCTACCTATAGAAATGGTTCCTATAATTCAAAGGCCCACCTATAATGATTTGCAAAAAAAGAAAAAAAGCATTTTGATGTATGAGCAGTGTTTTGAAAGACCCAGGTGTGTCTTTTATAACTTCTGATTGTACTTATTCAAAAATGAAGTCTGTTATAGATATACATACATATTAGATCTTCTCCGAACTGATGCTGGCCAATGTGTTCAAATAGCGAGGACAGCATTGGCAAGAGTGCCACCGTGGTGTAATTGATGATCTGCGTGACCCCTTTGGGCTGGTTCCGGGTGTGGGTGAACTGGCCCTGCTTCAGATTCTCCATGGTCTTCTCCAGATCCTCGGCAGCATTGTCCAAGAAGGCTCTGAGTGCGCTCTTCACACCCTCCAGGCCAGTCTTCATCACAGTCCTAGAGAGTCAAAAGGGGCGCTGGCACCTGCCACAGCAGCAGACGCAGCACAGAGGAAATGCATGCGGCCCAACTTCTAAGGCGTCCGCCTACCAACCCGTTTTTAAATGCACTCTAAAATGTTTTTTCAGAATGCCGGAAGTTACAGGAATACTGCTGTGTGACCTAGCTGCATCACCTGTGTCCTGAAGGACCTCAGGGCAAAAGGCTGTGCCAAGGCCTGACGTGGCCCATGGTGCTCTGAACACCGAGAAGGGGGTTTTGCAGTGAACACAACGCAAGTGACTTCTGAGTAAGGCAGTTCATCCCAAATTGACCAAAGGAGAACGCACCCTGAGGCTGTCAATGCAGAAGAGACGTTTAAAGCCAGCCAAGGCACATACTATAAATATTTTGTGCTTTCATGGGTAGCAATGGAGTCTTTTTCAAAGAAGCCAGTGAAGGCTGACCTTGGTACAGAGGTGACGCCCTAATGGCACCACTGTTAGTAGGAAGTGGAGGTGCATAAGGGTGTCTCCTTTCTTTATTCAAACAGAAAACACTTCAGGTAAAACCTGAAACAGTGGAATGGAAAAGCAAAGGACTCCGAGGAGTGTCCTCTGCAGGAGACATCAAGGAACTTCATGTAGATCTATTTGGGACACCACGTGAACTAAACCATGGCTTAAAGGTAGGCTCAGTCATGCTAAGCGAACAGGTGCTGTACTTGGACCACAGGCTGGATTTCCGTTAAGATGACATAGGGCAGAGTAGAAAGCATTCAGACGTGGGAGTTTGCGCACAAGCTTACTGTGCAATCTTAAGCGGCACTTTACTCATTTGCAAATAGGAATAAAATTGTCCTGTCTTCCAGAGAGCTAAACGTTCTTATGAATATTAAGTACAAGTACCACCTCCGGAGGCTCAGAGGCCTCCAATGCCACAAGTTCACCATTTTTCCCTCACATTACATTCCCAGGTTGACCTTCAGTTACAATCTAACCTGCTACAGAAATTAGTTGAAATTTAAATAACCTGAATACTGCTGTATTAGTAATTTACAAAAAACTTTTTTTTACCTTAAGTCTTTATTACAATTTCAAAGAATGAAGACCCTGGGTCCTTTTTAACATTCTTATGTATCATTATTATATAACTCATTTAGATAAAAGTATGTCCATTTACCTTGCATCCAAAGTCTGACCCAAAATATGGAGACAGTTGACAATAGACGTTGCATCATTTCCTAAAGGGGAAACAAGACACTGTATGAACTGCCCTGAGCATCTCCTGACTTTCTATCAATGTTTGTACAGCAAAAGTTAGTCAATGGCACAACTCACTAATAAAACTCAACTGAAGACTTTAAGAATCAAGTTTAAAATCATGCAGTTTTTCTGCTTAAAAGTGGTTATGCAAATGTAAGTAGGAAAGCAATAAAGCATGTCTCATCAAATAGCTGACATGCTCAGAAGCATTCAAAGCACTGCACGAAGCTGAAAGGGTTTTCACTGAGTTCTTCCAGAATGTTCCCTCCCCATGCTGGTTCATTTTCTTTCTAAGTCATATTGTAAGTGAACTTTTAAAGTTAACTCGTACCCTTTATGAACTGAGATGGCTAAAAGGTTAACATTTTAACTCTGTTTTGATGACCCAGGTGTCTCTGTTTTATTTCATTCAATTGCCTTAAGAAGCATTAATATGTCTGAATTTGCCTGAAGATGAATTTGTTTGAATCCTGTTGGTCTTTGGCAAAAAGGAAGCTCCGAACCACTACATAAACAACATCAAAGGCTGAAGAAGTTAAGTAATATCCTGTGAGATATTTGAAATGGGACTGATTCTTCCTTTAAGTAATGGGAGAATCCCACATTCTGACTATTTTATCAGGAGTACGGAACTAGTCGTGATACGAACACTGCATACATTTTTCTCTATGGCAGGTATAATAAAAAGTAAACAAACAAAATAATGAATACAAAGTAACAAAGTAATTTGACCACAAAATATTGTTGACATTGTTAATTGCTCTTTCTGTACTTTCATCTCTTACACACACACACACACACACACACACAGGTCATCTCCTGGGTCCTAAGGGTGACAACTCCTAGTTTAACTCTGATAACATTTGAATGTGTCATATTCTTTATACAAAAAGCATCCTAAAATAAATTATTTAAATGCACATGGAAATTAATAATGATACAGAATAAGGGTAAGCCAGTTTAGTGATATGATTTAGTGATATGATGAAAATATATATATAATTACTGAGACTCTGAGTTCCTTAAGAAAACGTCTCATTTACTCTGTGCTTCGAATCTCAGAATTTCTGGAACTAATGAAGAAAAATGAGCAGAAAGGAAGAACTTGTTATCTCCATATCTATTGCCAGATGCCAAAGATAGGACTTCCACTGCAGCCCTTAACTATCTCAACAAATAAATACTAAATACCAGGTGCTCTTAAACTTTCAGCAATTAACAAAACACATTCCTCATCATCTTGGATTTAATGGGAGCATAGATAATGAACCATTAAGTCACAAATCAGCATGTAACATAATATCAAGCCACAAAATATACATGTGTATATATGTCTACTATGTGGGTATATGTTTTTGTGTATGTGTGTATATATATATATAATCTCAATCAAGTCACATGTGTATATGTCCATATGTGTGTATGTATATAAATAAAATCACAAATCACAAAACATGTGTATGTTTAATTTTATATATGTGGATACGTGTATATATGAGCCAAATCAAGTCACAAAACGTGTATACATTTCTATCTGCATGCATGTATACATATGTACATATATAAGCATATAATATAAATTATATATAATATGTATAATATGCATAATTTATATGCATTATATAACATATATTATATATATAACATATATATGTGTATATACATGTATATGCGTATATATATATGTATATGTACATACATATACATATATATATATAATCTCCAGGAATAAGGACTAGAGCAACTGGATAGAGTAGGGATTAGAGCAATTGGATAGAATACCTGAGCCCCTCCTCAAGGTAGCACTTGAGCAGTGACCCGAATGACAGGAGGAGCCCTAAACATAGGAATAGCACATGCATGGACATCAAAGTGGCCAAAGGGGGTGTGGGCTGGAGAGCTGGGAAGGCCAGGTCCTGGAGTTTTGCACCCACAGCAAGCACGGTGATCTTCTAAAGGTATAATATGTAGGTGTTGTTAGGTTTGGAACGAGATGGGAGCTAATATGATTTATGTTTTCTAGAGATGCACCATATGCAACTCTGGAAGAGCAAGCATAGAGGGCAGGGAGCTACTGCAGGAGCTGAATCAGCTGCCATGGCAGTGAACTTGAATCTGGATATTAGTGGCAAAGACTTTAAGGACAGATTGCAAAGACATGCTTATGGATTGAACATGAGGTGAGAGGGAAAGGAGTCTGGGATAAAGGAATAAATGTCCAGGCTTTTTCCTGAGCAACTAGGAGAATGGAGGTACCATATAATCCCCTGGAGGGAACAGAGGGGAAAGCAGACGTAGTACATGTGTGTGCAGAGCAGGGGTTCGCCCTCTGCTTGGGACACTTAAAGCAGGAGCCCTGGAATAGGCACTGGTAAGAAACTCCGCAATGCAAGGCAGAGATTCAGCTGGAGCTATGCATCTGGACATCAAAAACAGACTACTTAAAATAAAATTCACCAGCTAAGTCCAGAAGGAAAAAGGTCCTGGGACTCCAGGGTTTGAGAGTATAGAAGGTAGAAAGGATGCAGTATAGAAAGTGAGAAGGAGGGGACAAAGCTGTGTGCCAGCCTATGTGACCGTCCCTCGCTCTCTTCCTAACACACACTGCTCTCTGTCCTGTCCTCTCTGATCAACTGTTACTACAGATGGTCAGCGTTTGCGCTCTGGGCTGAGTTTAGCAGTGCCCTTTGCAAAAGAGTGGTAGCGGGTGTGAAAGCCCCATTCCTGTGAGCTTGAGGAGTGTAGTGAGCTGGGAGGGGCGGCTGGGTTTCCCTGCATTTAAGCTTCCACTACTGCTTAAGGGCTGGGTGGGGCAAAAAACAAAAGTTTTTGTTTTGTTCATATGTTTTTAAGACTGTGTGTGTGTCTGTGTGAGCATAAATGTTTGTGTGTGTACACATATGGTACCTAATTAAAATCACAACTCAGTCCTGATTCCAATAACAACAGACAGCACTGGGTCTCAACAACATAACAACTCTCATAGTGCAGCTCGCTGAATAATGAAAATCACGAAGCTAAATATCTAAAGTAAATAAGCATAAATAATGTAGCCTGTTTCAATCCCAAATTGTATGCTGTTTTTGATATGAAGTATCTGTAACTCAGGAGTTCTCAGGTCAAGCATCAAGTCTGACCTGAACCACTTCTGTCTTGCCAAGGATTCTTGGAATGTGGACTTTTCCTCCCCTGGAAACAGTGACTGAAGTTGTTCTAATTATTCCTCTTTATTTTTCTAATATGGCTCTTCAAATGGTATCTCATTATATTCTCTTCTTTGAAGAAATGAGTAATCTTAGCAGAACCCTTGCTAATGTGGAATAAAATTATTCTAGCAGATATAAATTTCTATCAAAATTAGGAGGGGATAGAAAGAAATTGAAAACTGTCAATGACCATTGCTTCTGAAGTCTCTGATACAGAGAAGAGTAAAATTACTGGTGCTCTCATTTAGAATCTCTCTTGATTCTAAATCAATTATTTTAGATAATTATGTATTCTATTCATTTGTCCAACAGTCATGAAATTCTCCAATAATTTTTATGTTCAAAGGAAAAAAATGGAAATATCTATATTTCTTTGTACTATCTTCTGATACTACTTTCAGTATAAGTGATTCCAATGTTTCTGGACTTATTTCTTTAAAAGAATAGATTATTTTCTTTTACAATATATCTAACAAGTTAAATCTAGAACACTCTTGTCTTTGTATGTGTCTAGAGAATTTTAAATTAGAGAAAAATTTTAATGGTCCTCCAATTATCGAATAACAATGACCAGCAGACTGTGTGTATATAAGGGAACCATTTAGTGCTCAAAGGCATATTTAATTCTCAGAGATTCTCATTACTTCAAATAACTTTGCTTTCCTTCCAAAAACAAGCACAGAACATCAGTAGGGACATACAAACATAGACTAATTCTCCAGGATCTCCTGACATGGGACCACAGTCACCATTTAAACACATGAGTGGTTTGGGGAAGAAATATCAGAACTGTCAACGAAAACCTAATTCACTAATGAATGGATCAGGGAGAGGTACCGGTTGCAAGAATTCACTGTTTTACTTTAGTTAGGATTTACTTTTAAAACTTTCCCAAACATAACAGTAAGATTAAGATGCACTAGTTTAAATCAGGAATTTGTCTGGGGAAAAAAATAGAAATTGTAAAAAATAGTCCTGCTTCGTCTTAGACATATGCGTATCCTGTTCAACATCCCTACAGCTAACAGTGGCACTGTACGGTGTATTCATGATGTCATGTGCTGAGTTCCAGGTTCATTGTGAGGTCCAACCAGAAGAAATCCTAAAGTGATGATCACTGCGTACAAATCGCAGCTTTGGGGCAAGTGCTCCAGAGGTCCTTGTGTTGGAGATTCGAAAACTCTGCATGGCCCCACGGGGTCTGGAGGATTCAGTGTCTTACTAGGACATTGAGAATTCACCAGAAAACTGAAAAATGGAAAGGGACCACAAATGATAAATATTTTCTGCCAGCCTTCTTAGTTCCTTGAACTGAAAGGACCACTGTTGCTGGAAGTGGATGATCTTGTCATCTGAAGGGTCATCAATCACATGCTATTTTCTTTCCACTGTAGGTGCCCTAAGCGTTCATGGACCTCTTAAAGGAAGAATTAATTTTGAAACTATGATTCTCATTATTATAGAATAATTGGGTACTACATTTTCCTTAATAACCTCTCAAGAAAAAAAAAATAAACTGAAGCTTGGGCTGTTTGTGAATGTAAGACACTTGCAGATTTTCAGCACTTCCTGTGGGCTCTGCTTTTTCTGCCTTCTCTACTGGACTGCGGGTGTCTGGATGGCAGGATCTGGATGGCTCACTCTCTCATTCATCAGCTATATAAAAGATCCCTCATGCAAGCCACACCTCCTGCCAAGCCCTGAGGAGACAACGGGGGCTCTTGCAGAGCAGAGGGTCAGCCAAGTCAGATCAGCAAGCAGGCCCTGAGCGAGGCAGAGCAAAGGTGCAGGGAGCAGGAGAGTGTCAGCAGGAGGCGGCCAGGGAAGGACTTCCAGAGAAAAACACTGACACCCGAGTCTGAAGGGCCAGAGTTCACTCCATTCCGAGTGCCAGGACGTGAGGGGACAAAGGCTGTGTGCAGGGATCTCACACACCTCAGGTGGTGGTTAGCAGACAGTCCAGAGGCGGAGTGAAGGCTGGCAGAGCGGAGGCACAGAGTGAGCGAGGAAGGCGCCCAGAAATGAGGACAGAGACAGGATCCATCAGGAAGCAGGGGGGAGCGGGCACAAGGTGAAGAGTGGGACCTCTGCTCTAAAGCCACAGGGACCCTGAATGAGTGTGACCAGAGACCCAGGGAAGGTAAGACTGTGCAGCATAGAGGCCAGCGGGCATTCGGAGAGAAGCGACTCTGGTCTGGGAGCTGGGACAGTGACGGGGTCTGGAGACTGGCCTGGTGGGGCGGTGCAGAGACAGAAATCCTCAGTTCTGTCCGCTCCCATCCCGAGAAGGCCCTGAGCACTGTAGACACACAGTGCTTACAAATGCACTGAAGGGTTAGATTTACTTTGGGGTGTAAAAATCGAGCCCTTGGGGGGCCCTGAGAGGCGCACCCTGTGCCACCTCACCAGCCATGCTGGAGTAGCAGTTACGTTCTGCTGCCCCTCAAGATGCCTGGAGGTCTGAACAGGCCGAATGGGAGGGCATCTTCCAACTGCCTGGAAAGCGGTAGGCACAACTTCCACTTAGCAAAAGCGGAGAGAAACGGAAGGAAAACAAGTCGTATTTCTTCAGTCAACACTGGGTCCCTGAGGAGGGCCAATGGGATCCTGGTCGCTCATCAACCTGCTGAGGTCCTAGGCGTCACATCCTGAATCTCCAAATCACACATGCTCCAACTGAGAGCCTCCAGGGAGCGGTTCAGAATTCAACCATGTGCCTGGATTTAAACACCACGATATTTTCTCTTTTCCCCACTTCTAAAATATTCTGTTTGATTTTCCAGAAATCTGTGGTGGCACAGCTTGTCCCTCTTTTAAAACTGTGACCTTTTCCCAAAAGTGATTTCAAGGCCTCCAAAGAAGAGGTGAGACCTGAGAGCACCATGCTCTCTTTATTCTTAGGTGGTGTGAGTGCCCAGGAAGCACTCTGAAGCAGAGCAGGGATATACACAAATGTGGAGTGCTGATTTGGGGCATCCTTACTTCGGATGTCAGAAAAACCTTTCAAATACAGATAGGGTTTGGGGTGTAGGAACAATTTGGGGGTCAACGTGGAGAAAAAAATCACTAATACTGCTCACCACAGCTGCCACCAGCAGGCATTGTCCCTGTGTATCCTAACCCTCCTCTCTGGCCTCCAGTTCCTGATGTACTCCAGGTGAATGTGCACCTGTCCACACCTTTACCTTTGCTCATCCTCACCAAACTGTTTCTTTAACTTGACTTTCAGTTGTCTCAGTTTATTCTTAGGTTCTGCCATGAAGTTTCCCCTTAACTAAGACAACACAGGAAATACATTTTAGAAGTCAGTTTATTTTCTGCCAGAATACAGGAAATTGAGATTATAAAGGTAGGACGAAGAGAATGAATCAGAGTAATCAGGCCAGGGTACTGAACCTGTGCTAGGTCCTCCAGAAGATCCACAAGGCACATCTGGAAAATCAGGAGCCAAGTGCCTGGATTTCACCACTTCTGGCTCACTCTGGAGATGTAGAGTGTAAGGGTGTCACTATACATATATTTTGAATGGCCAAGTCCCCTAGCATGGTTTATCTATACTTTGATTTATTTAAATAAGATCTAATAAAAAGACTTAAAGTCTAATCAATCAAATTGGAAACATGCTACATGCTAAAGCTGAAAGGTTATAATTCATACAGTACTTCAACATTATCTCAGACTTGATAGACGTAATGGATATCTAAGATTAGCAGTGGTTTTAACATTCTAGGAAAATGAAAAGGCAAATGTTTAAAAATCTTAAGTCCCTGGTCTAAGTCATTCAGATGGTTAGTTTATAAAGATGGAACTTACATCTGGGTTTTTCTGATTCCAATCTCACTGTTCCCTCTGTGACGTCATATTCTCTAAAGCCAGGTTATAGCCGTAAGGTGTAGTGTTTACGTGCTGAAGGCTTAAAAATCCTATTACTTGGGCAAGTCTGTATTAGGGTATGTTTGATTAATAAAGAGTTCTTGAACTTTATGTAATTTAAAGGTAAATGCCAAAGCAAATTTAAAGCAATAATACATACTTTAAAAATGTGTAAAATTCTGCAAAACCACATAATAGGTCTCTAATAAATTCCTGTTAAGAAGAAAAGTAATAGTGTTTGAAGGTTAGGGGGTTTACAACACAAAGTACAGGTCTTCTTCCCAACAGGGACAACAAACTAACTTATCCATCTACCTTCAACTACCAAACCCTTGGATGATACAGTCAATCAATACAAAACAAGTCACAAATTTAAGGACAGGCAAAGTTAATCTAACGTAATGGAAGGCTAGGAATGGTTCCTTCATAATTTAGCTGTGATACAGAAAATGGTTCAAGGGGACTTCTGGGATATTGGAAATGTTCTGTCTTGACCTGAGAAATGATCAAACAAATGGATATAGATGCACATAAAATTTCATTAGGTTGCCCTTAAGATTTGTGTACTTGAGTGTATTGTGTAATACCTCAAAAGAACTTTCTTAAAATGAAAAATTATAGTGAGATATAACATAGAAGGACAAGAAAATGAATTATGTAGGAAGCTAGAACTAGCACAACAGGGTATTGTTATACTTATTAATAAGAATGCAAAAACTGCATCTGCAAATAGCTCCCCATAAAAGCTGTATGAAATCACACAGGACACTCAAGGGCATATGGGGATATCTGAATTCACTGTTACTATGAAAAGGTTAAGAGTACAGGAAAACCCTGTTAGAACAGTTTTCATATACATTGTTATCCATTGAGGAGAAATTAAATGCAAATGTCAACCAGAAATTATTCTGAAGATATCTGAAATCATCCATTGATTTCAGATAACTGAAGCAATCATTACAAATTCAGGCAATTTATATGAAATTTAGATTTTAATTACTAAATGTCTAAGTACCAAACGTTACAAATTCCTGAAGCCAAATAATGCAACATTAACTAATTATACCAAAAAGCGGGGTTTCTTAAAAATTGTGAAGAATATAAAATTAGAATAAGTTATACTCCATGTATGTATAATATATCAAAATGCATACTACTGTCATGTATATCTAAAAAGAATTTTTAAAAGAACGTAAAATGTGTGTACACATTCAATTTCAGTTTATTCACTGTGGGTTTTATAGAAATGGTTAACCTTTTTCTATCCTTAGATTTTCATGCGTTGAACTTAGAACATGTGTACAACACATCTTTATATGTCTTATTGCTAAAGTCATCCAACAGTATCTCAAACCCTGTAAAGTGAAGGGCTCACATTTGGGCAGCTGATAAAATCAGAGGCAAGGATGTATAAAACATGAGTTCTGCCAGCTGCTAGAGATTCCTAAGGTCCCACAGCACGGAAAATCTGCAGAAAGTGAGTGCCCACCCTGCATGGCTGTCCGGAAGCAGGTGCCCAGGAGCATGGACTTCAGCTATGTGAATTCTCAACACAAACAAACTGACTCTGGGGTGAGTGGTGCTAGAAAAGCCACTTTTGCCAAGTGAAGCTCCTTGGCCCCACCGTCTGGACTATGGAGCTCATGCAAATCTGTAGTCAAAAGCATGAAAACACAAGTGCAGTTTAAAATGCTGATTTATAACAGCTCATTATATAATCTAGCAAAAACAACCAAACAAAAGTCCAGGGCCAGTTTTATTTTACCCCCCCCCCCCATAAAAGATGGTAGAACTTGCCATTTGCATTCCTTTGCTCTTTAATAACAGACCCTTTGCATTGGCAATTATACTTTGGACTGATATAAAAAAGACAGTCTTCCATTTCACCAAAGATAACACCGCTGATCAACAACCTCAAGGACCTTGTCGTGGCCTACGACCATGCATGCAGCCATGCAAACGTGCACCCGTGCAACCTTGCAGCACACAACACAGTGCAGGAATGGCAAAGAAAACCAAGAGGTGGCCATGCTCGAAGGTTTTAAGGGTCTCCTTACCAAATAGTGAAATCCTATGCCTGACAAGAACTCCAAGTTTGCAGAATAGGCTGAAGACAAAAGAAAAACAAAAGAGAAAAGGGAAGGGGGAAGGGAAGGTAGAAAAGACAAGGGGAAATTCAAAAAAATAAAAAGAAAAGAAAAAAAAAAAAAACAGCTGATATGAGCCGGAAAAAAGCAACATGATGTCACGCAGAAAGAATCAATTCTCTGAGCAGAATGTGGAGTACAGGGATTAAAGAAAGAGTCTTTGAGTGCATATCTTCAACAAACATGGTTAAAAAGCACATATTATAAGTAAAGAAACCAAAAAAAATTGAAAGCAAAGCTAATTAATATAAAAGCAATCTATATGAACCCACACAAATGTAACTACTGAGGAACCCATAAGGAAAAAGTTATTTTTATCTTCCCAAATGCACCACTGTTTTTCTGGATTTCTTTTTATTATGGGCAGTATTTAACAAAAGAAATGTGATGCTTTGGGTATAATATGCTACTTTAAGTTGAGTAAGCTTTATTACTTGAAATGCCCTTCTTTCCCAACCTTGACCACACCCCTTACACATGTACCAAATAGCCAGAGAATTTAGAAACAGAACTTGAACAATGCTAATCACTCAGAGCAAATCAGATGTGATAACTAAGAGGACTCTTAACACCAATGCATGAGTTGTGCACCTTTCTCACCTCTATGGCAGGCCCCTGGGAAGCCCTGCGTGGCCACGAGCTGCAGGAGTTTCTAAACAGTGATCCATTGCTACATTCAGAGTCACGACCCTGCACCCACCACCTCTCAGATCAGACCCCACAACCTGGGACAGTCTGGGTCTGGGTCTCTTCACCAAGGCTCAATCCAAAGGGCCCCACAAGTCTCCTCTCTCAGGAACACCCTTCACACACCTTCAGGCTATGCAGCCTGCTACCCATCCAGATTGTATCCGACACTCCAGCTCAGATTGTATCCGACACTCCAGAAGTCTTTTCTGACACCTCGTGCCCCATTACCACTCCCAACCTAAGCCAAAAGAGGTTCTCCTAGATGCCATCTGCAGATCTCTGCCTCAGTATTGAACCTTGCAGATTATAAGTGCTTTTCCTAAACCACCCACACTCTCTGAGCTCCTGGGTAGCAGAGGGCTTGCCCCACCAGCACTGCCTACAGCTCCAACCTGGAAGAACCCATGAGGAAGGACCCATAAGCGGGGTTCTTCTGCCTCATGGCCCTGGAGAGCTCTCCGGCCACCATCAACACCCCAACACACAGAGCACCTGGATGAGGACTGTGAACCAGTCATGAGGGAAAATGGTGGCCACTGAGCCCTGGCAGGATGGGGAGAAAGAGGAGAGAGGGTCACGCTTGAGAGGGTGACTGTCTTAACAGTAAGCTTGAGCCATCAACTCACTTCAGTCCCAATGTGGATGAATTTATTGATGAAAATCAATTATAGAGGGCACCGTGCAGATTTTTCTAAGAAAATGTTCACCCACGAGTGTCTGGGTGAAGCTAAGCTTTGGGGAAATATCAGAGCAAAAAGTTGGGAAAATAAGGACTCACTGAACCAGCTCTTAGGTCATCACATGTTAGACCCTTGGTCTCCATTACTGTACTATACGTCTTTTCTGTAAGTTAAAAACAAGGACAATACAATGTGCACAGCTCTGACCAGGAGCCCTGTCCATCTACAGAGCGGGGCAGATGACAGCCGTGCATGCCGCTCACAAGGGTCTCTCTCTAAAAGGAGCAACCCCATCCAGACAGTTCACACTGGATCCCTGTATGCCCATCCAATTTAGGTGACATTTTTTGCTTGAGTCTCGGGTATTCAAGGTAGGACATTCTGAGGAGTTTTTGGTGATGTTGGGGTCACAGCACTAGGATTAGGTTTTAAGCCCATTAGGACGCTTCGTCCAATGGAATCAACTACTTGGCATCTCGCCCCGCTGGATTCCATTCAGTGGCTGCGAATCTGTCAGAGGAAATACCTTCTTCACAATCTCGGCTGCCTCAGAATCACACAGGCCACCAGGGAACATCAGACACAGACCTGGGTCCCCAGGGAGAGACACACATCTTGTCTCCCTCTCAGGCCATTCACCTGAGCCTGAGCTTCTGTACAGACCATGGGATGTGATTGTGAGGAACAGTCCCCTTTCTCTTCCTGTCACTGCCACATCCTTGGGAGTGTTTGCTGCCTGAACGCTCCCTCAGCATTCTGGGGGGCCCTTCAGTGCCCCTTATCAGCACCTCCGATTACCTTTCCTCATTCTCCTCTGAGCGCTCTCTGCCATACCTGACCCTGCTGAATACTTACACCTTTGAAACTCTGGTCCCTTTGGATTTTGTTATATGGCAATGTTTCTCACTTCTTAATGATGATGCTTAGGAATCCTCCAAATGTAGCAATTCTCCAAGGTGGGCATCCAATCCTTTGCTTCCCTCTCCTCCCCCTTTCAGGTTCACCTGCTTCCACAGCACTGAGCTCGCCATGTGCACCTGACATTTGCTGTTCTGGTCCCTCCACAAGCACCAAAGGCACATTTTCTGCTGGACACCTCCTGCTGGCTGACCTGCTTCAACTTCAGTAGCTGCTAGCCAAATCTAACACGCACTCCTGCAAACTGGTTCTTTTTCCCAAGATCTGTTCTGTAGATGACACCAGGGACGTGCCGGATGACACCAGGGACATGCCGACTGCCCAGAGCAGGAGCTCCAGGACCATGCTGCACTCTTCCTTTCTCCTGACCACATCACTCATGGCCAAGACACACCGACTGTCCCTCCTCCGTGCTTGCCACGTCCAGCTCCTGACCCCGGCTGACAGCTCCTCTGCACGCCCCGCTCTGACACGCCTCTCCAGGGGTGAAGAGGGGGGCTCTTCACAACATCTTGTACAGCTAGCCACACCTCATTCTGGCAGTTAGTCTCCATCACAGCCTATATCACCACACTGCCTCTCAATCACCAGATTCTATACTTAATGATATGGTTATGGACAGAACAGTCCCTTTCTTAATTCTGACCTATAGTTCTTTAAAATCAATCTTATGGCATGACTTCCACCATCGCTGGACCCCGCAAGCCCATCTGTTGCAATCTAACTTAACTCTGAATCCACTGCCTGGCTGCTGCCTCCCACCAGGGTTCGTCCACGTGCACAGACCAGCTACCGCAGGGCACCTTCTGGAAGGCACAGGCCAAGCCTGCTTCTCTTGCTAGACATGATGGTGCTGCTGTCAGACCCAGGGAATGCTCAGTACATGATTTAGAGTGCCAGGAAGTCTACATCTAAACGCCTCACAGAACAGCAGTTTTGGATTGTGGAGAATTAGACCCATTACACTTTGCTCCTTGTGGCTGTTAAATGCACACTACAGCCATCGTTAGAGTGCTAATGACGTGTGTCAATGTAGACTAGCTTATTCACAGCAGCAGGGCCAGTGTTTTGCCTTCTTTATCAGATTTTATCTATTTTTCATTACCCATTTAATTCACGTAAGACATGATATTTAACTTGAGTGGTAAGAAAGCAGACATTTATAAATTTCAGGGATCTCAATAAACTCTTCAGATGGTTTTGTTATTATAATGTTGCTATGGGTTGTTTTAAAATGTATTTGTATAATGAAAGATTTTTTCATTTTATAAACTTTAAGAATACAAGGAAACAAAAATCTACAATCTTCTGAAGAAAATAACAAGTTTACTCTCTACTAGTACTTTTCTACATATGTACATATATGAGTTAAGTATTTTTTAAAATTGGGATAATACTATTGAGCACATTTTTTTATCACAATCATTTTTCCTAAGATATCCATACAAAATAATTCTTGTAATGCTGACTGTACAGCATTACACAGGAATCATGATTTATTCATCCTTACAAGATTCATTTTTGCATCTTCGAATTTTTCTGAGGTTGAATTCCTATGTGTGACACTAACACACTATCATGAAACCCATTACTTCTCTTAAGCATCTCATTTCAGAATTTTAAACAGCAATATGTTCCTTTTTTGTAATTGTTAAAGAGAGAAGTAACTTTACCAACCCTCCTTCTATCAGGTGAGGAAAGGCTGAGGATGAAGTCATTTTAAAAACCCTGGTGCAAGCCATTCGGGAGAGGAGTCATCCAGAGTGAGTCTAGGGCCTCAAAATTACATCACCTGAGGCGACAACAGAATCGCCATGTTCCGATTTATTCCAAGAGGAATGTGGAGTTGGTAATGGAAAATGAGCTCTTTTTTGTGTGTGTATATACCTATGATTTTTTTCAGCCTTATTTAGGTATAATTGACAAATAAAATCGTGTATGTTAAAGGGACACAACTTGACACTTTGACGTGTGTCTGTCATGGTCGGGGATGCTTCTGAGGATACGGCTGGCACTGAATGGGGGCAGCAAACTGAGCGAGGAGAGGGAAGGCAGCAGAAGTGGCATGGATGTGTGCGTGTTTCCCCATTTCCTCTGACTGATGTAATTCAGCGATATCTTAATTAACAACAGCCTCTGGGAACAAAGTTTCTTTACCAAAGCAATGGTCCCTGGGAGGAGGAGGAGGAAACCTGCAGCGTCCTCGGTTTTAGGCTGCTCTGTAGGGACTGGTGATTCGAGGGATCCGGCTGCTGTGTGCAGTCACAGGCCCGGGGGAGTGGACAAGGGCATGGAGGATGTGCCCAGGGCCTCCAGGCTCCCTCCTGAGGCTGAAGGCAGGCCACGCCCCAGGGGAAGGGGGAGAGGCACACCCTGCAGAGGGACACCTGTGGGGAAAGCCTGACACTGAGAAGGGCCTCCCCTCTCCCTGTTGTTCACAGTACAGTTTCATCAATCTCATGGGAAAACCATCCTCTGAGGAGGCTTGAGGACATTCCTAATGCCATCACAATCCTATGTCATGTGACTGTCCACTGACTGGTGCTCAACATGGAAAATTAATTAAAAAGAGAAGCTAACACCTCCCTCCTGGCTGCACCCTCCAAGGTCTGCAGTGTGGGGATCCTGTTTCTTCCCTGCCCCCTGGTGACAGCCTTATTCAGTCTCATCTCCCCCTGTTCTGTGGGCTGACATTGCACTTCTACCCAGCAGAGCGTTAACGCCAGGGCCCAGGAAACCCAGCTCCTCCAGGGCTCTCCTCCCTCCATACACTTCGCTTGCTGTTAAAGAAATCTCACTCCAACACCTTCTGATAGGGTTTGATTCTGAAATGTGCCCCCCAAGGCTCCCGTGCTGAAGGCCTGGTCCCCAGGGCACCAATGTTCAGAGGTGGGGCTTCAGGAAAGTGACAGGACCCCAAAGGCTCTGTCTCATCAGTGGGTTCATCCACTGATGGGTTCCCAAGTGACATTAGTGGGAGGTGCTAGAACCTGAAGGAGGTGGGTCCTTCTTGTAGGTCCCCGGGCATGTCTGGTCCTCGGCCCTCCCACTGCGGATCTCTCTGCCTCCTGGCTGCCTCGATCTGACTGCCACACCCTCTGTCCTCAGGTTCTGCCTCACCTCAGGCCCAAGGACAGAGCCAGTCCACCTTGGGCCCCTGAAACCATGAACTAAAATGTGTCTTTCCTCCCATCAGCTGTTTTTCTCAGGTATGTGTCACAGCAACAAAAATGTCACACGCGTTGAAAAAGCTCTGGATGAATTTGAGCAACGGCATCAGATAGAAGTGGACTTGCTCACTTGCTCTCATGTGTACCAAGCTGGAGCAGAATTTTGAGAAAAACAGATCCCAAGTACCCAGCAGAATCACATACACACAAAAAAAATCTAAAATGAATACTCGTGAGAAGGCCTTTCTAAGACACCAGCCAGGAAGGGGACTGTTCAGGAAACAGGTGCTTTTATTTCATTACTTTTCAATTGGCCATCACTTTAAATTTTTTAAATTAAGTTTGTGTAGGTGGGATTTGCTGTTCTCAAAAATAACTGCCAGCCAAACTATTAGATTTGTAGAAATGTTAAAGAAATTAATGTTACAAGTATCATGTCCTATAAATACAAATATGGCGCTGCCTCCCTACCTTCTTTCTGAGGAATCTGTTTCACACAGTGTTTTTCCCTCTTATTAAGCATTCCATGCAGCAGCAAAATATACAGAAACTCAACACCTAGGACACTTATCTAAATTTGCAGAAACTGTCCTCATCTAGTACGGGATTCCAAGGGGACTGGGACCCAAGGCAGGAAGGAGACGGCTGTGGTCCCACCTCAAGGTCTCCCAGTTCCCAGCCCCAGAGGCAAAGGCACTGCACTCAGCAGCAGGCTTTCTGGCTGTGGCTGTTTACCTAGTCACCATCTCTTTCTCCTTGTTGGATGCATGTCCCCCGGAGCAGAGAGGTCGGCTTGCTGCAGATAAGAAGTATAAACGGTGGTTTTTGAAATACTGATCAATTAAAGGAAGAACGACCTGAAAGAAAGGAAAAGAAAACAGATCTGCCTGGTGAACTCTTTCAGGGGATGAGAAAGAGCTGAGGCTCGGAGCAGTCAGAGTTCTGTTCACAGGCCAACGCGCCCTGGGTACGCCTCCCTAATCTTCCCTGGGTCTCCAGTTCATGTGCACAGAGCTTGAACGTACAGGCATGGGTGGGGCACAGGAATGTGACTATGGGGAACAGAGCATTTTGGAATGATTCTAAGTGTTTTCAACATTTTCTCAAAATGAGATATTCTCAGAATTTTCATACAATAGGGTCCAAAGCCCAAAGGGCTTCAAAATAACTATGAAGACCACATATTGAGTCTCCAGTATGAGTGAGGTTTGCAGTGGACACAGCCACCAACTCTGTCCTGGTAACTGAGCTGCAGGGTGGGCGCTCTGGTGCCTGCTTTACAGGGAGCACACGGAGACAGAAAGTGAGGGACTGGCTTGTCACGCTGCCACTGCTCACCTACACTGTCCTCACCCTTCCTGGCCCTTCACTAACCAATATCCCATTTCTGTCCACACCCAGTCCCACTGGTGCTGGGCCCACACACACCGTGTGCTGTGCACATGCCACCCCTCTGTCTGGAGTGCTCTTCCCGCTGCCTCCCCTCCTACAGACCCCAGCTCGGCAGCCCTTCCTCAGATCAGCCTTTGCCAACCTCTCAACTACATCAAACCCTAAATTCTCTGCTCTTCTAACACCTCCAGCAATTCTCCATTTTGTACATGTGACTGTGCTTCCCAAGAGCCTCCAAGGTGCAAGAGAGTGGGGAACACTTCTGGGTTTGGTTTCACTGTGGTCCTCCCGGCCTCTAGAAATGCTACCTGGTCTGCTACTTGGTCTGTTTGGCTCCAGTGCACCTGGCTGTGTTGGGCTCATGGCAAGAACTAGAGAAATACTTGTTGAATGAATAAATGTATAATTAATGACAGGTACAACGACCGGTATTCAAACTCAAACCCATCTAAATACATGTCTTCGTACCACATGGTATAGCACAGTCATGTATGAGGAATATACACGTTTATGCATCTTCCTTGAAAGTTGTGCCATTGACCGAATTAAGTGGTTGGCACATAGTAGGTGCTCAATACATATGGTGAATGAATGAATTGTAGACTTGGTAGAAATTAAGCCATATTTAATCACCTGTAAACAAAATCACTAGGGGCACAGGGCAGGTGGGAAAAAATAATGTGCTTTAAGGGTGTGTTAGAAGTCATCAATAGAGCATTTTGATAATTGGTTATGAAGGGCAATTATGACCTAGTGAGACTGGAGATGGTGGGCCAACTGATTTATCTATCTGTCTATTTTTCATTAACATCGTGCATCCCAGGACAATCTGGGTGACTGGAACAGACTCTGAGTGCTATGTTGAGTGCAAAGAAAAGACAAAAGAAATCATCTTTACAGTAAAGGGTACAAATATCAATCAGATCAAAAAGCATGCTATTTTAAAGTCTATGAAATGGTGTGTCTATAGCAAATAATCTGTAGTAGTCACCAAATGCAATTTCATTGAAGGAAAACTGACAGCATCGGTTAGGTCTTCAGGCTCATGGCTACGTGTCCTAGAAAGGGACAGCTACCCAAGGGCACTGGGCCTTCCCAACAACACCCAGGCCAAGCCTACTGCCTGGCACCCCCTGGGATGCAGTCAGTACTGAGGAAGTGACTGAGCCCAGGACAGGGGCTTCTCAAGCCTTCATCTCCTTCCCTCTGGGGCTGAAAGGAAGAGATGAATGTTCCAGTAATGGAGGAAATCCTTGATTAACTCTTATTAAATGGAATGAAGAACAACAGGATATGCTTTACATATGCACAATTCATCCTCTTTGAGTCTGAGCTTCCTCAGCCATCCCACAATAACGATTCTTGGGACATGCACAGGTACACATTGGCCGGTGTTTTTCCTCCATATAAAGGAAAGGTTCATATAAAAACATGAAATCGTAACAACATTCAAGTGTTGAGAAACAGACACTTCTACATCAGATGAGCAAATCAAAATATTGGAACTTTGACTTAAATTTCTGACAGCACCACGTCATTGGAAGAAGATGGCAGGGGAGCTGGGCAAGGCTGTGTGACCAAGGGCGCTGGCAGCAAATTCGTCCCACGTGATTCATGCAGTTATTTTTGTGCCACAGAATATGCACTTACAGTGAAATGAACATCACAGGCAAGCACGTTCTGAAAAGTGCCAACGATCTAATGAGCGTATTTTGTAAACACACATATTGAAGCAAAAACAAGATGGATTGTATACTGTACTTTGGCAAAGAACTTGATTTCTTGTTCATAAGGGAAATGTTCTCCTTTGCTTCTGCTGCCACCATCTGTAGATATGAAGAGTTTTTAGGTACACGTCGCCCTTCAAACATTACAAGACATTCACCCCAAATGCAACATTCAGAATGCATTGCTGAATCCCAGTAAACTACATATAAAGCAGCCTAACTTCAGCAGTGTAGTTTAAAAAGAGGATTGTAATAAGCGCTCAAATTCAAATTAAAAAGCTACTGAGGAAAGCCCACACTCATGGTGATGGGCACAAATACACTTTGTGCAGCCTTGACACCTTACTGATGTGTTGGAGAATGAAGTAAAAATCCCCATCCTAGCTTGTTCTCAAGCAAGGAGGCCCTGGCGAGGACGGGTGGAATGCACACAGCTGGGTGGGTTTCACCCCTGGTCTCTGAGAAAGGTGGCATCCTCTTGGTGTGACAGAGCTAAGGCTTCAATTTTAAAATTCCAACTGAAAATCTACAGGAAGCCAGCGTCTGTGATGAGGAGGAGGATAATCATTCTAATATTAGGCTGCAAAATTAGCATTCTGTAAAGGACAAAGGAGTTTTGACCTATGTTAAAAGATAATTTCCATCAGTGAAGCAAAAACACGCAAGCTTTCCCCATGGGTTAGAAAATGATTCAAGGTTAAGAATTGATTGACCTATTGCATTTAGCTTAGAAGGTGGCCTTTCTTACCCCCTTTATGCATCCAGAAGAGGTTGGGTGCATACAGATAAGGTGATAATAAACTATAATAAGCACAATGATATGCAGACCACACTGGAGAGCTGGGAAAGCAGGCCTGTGTATCAGGCTTCAGTAGAATTTGTAAGGAGAGCTGCCAGATTTTATACAGATGTAACCGACTTCTACTTGATAAAGTTATTTTGGGGGCTGGGTTCTTGGATCAGTGGTAAAGTGCTTCCTAGCATGCTGGGTTCAATCCTCAGCATCACATAAAAATAAATAGATAAAATAAAGGTACTGTGTCCATCTACAACTACAAATATTTTTTAAAAACGGAAAGTTATTTTGCAGTTAGAAATAAAAATTGAGAGCCATACTTTCTTAAACCTTAGCATATGTTAGGACAGAGTTTTGCACACAACCAAATCTGCTAACATTTCAAGGAATTAAAGAAGGAATCCCCTTTATGATGCGCATTAACAAAAGTGCTTACATGCTAAACATGGGAAGGATTTGGAGAGAATCCTCTGGTATAACAGAAAAAGGTAAAGCTTATTCTTACCATCACAAGTTAGAGCTAAGAATGAGTAAATTAAATTTATGCAGCCAAGTCAGTGAAGTCAAGGAGAGAGGAGAGGCAATGCTGCCTGAGGTCCTGTTGCAGTGACCAGGAAAGACGGGAATTAAATGGCTGGTGGCACTGACCACCTCAGCCCCACCTGCTCCTCTAGCTGAGTTCTCAGGACATCATTTGCTCTGCACAGCCACCAGAAAAAGGGACATGCAACATCACAAACTGCACAGGACACCCTGTGCTGGCTGGGTCTTGGAAGCCTACATTCCCAGTGTGAGTTGAGAGGACCCTTGACCCTGGGAGGGAAGGAAAGGCAGCAGGCGGTGACTCTGACTGCAGCAAGACCCTCACGGCTCCCGCACACAAGCACTGCACTGGGGGTATGTTCAGAAACACAGTCAGTGTGAACAGGACCTGAACTCATTCCCACCCTTCACATGTGTGTTTCTGCCCTCCATATGAAAGTGTAAAAAAATTAACATACATGCACACATATATATACATATATTATATACTATATAGTCCCTTCTCCAAATAGGTGCTCTTTCTCTCTCTCCTCTACCCTCCCTTCCTAGAAGGAGGGCTGGACCTGGGACTTGTTACCCAGGCCGGAGCCTTCTAAACCAAAGCCAGAAATTTCAGTGTTTCATTTTGGTGCGAAGGCTTCAAACTCTCAACCTTGTCTCATTTTTGTGCTTCGGTTAAATCTCATTAATGACACGAACTGGGCTACTTGTTAGGATGGATCAGGAATCCTGGTTTGAAAAATGATAGGTGTAAGAGCTACAGAGAGATGAAGTATCTTAAATTGGTTTGTACCACTGGTTCACATTAACAACTAAATAAGAAGAGAGCAAAACTACAGTATTTGGACTGTGAAGGAGGCGGGCAGGTTGATAGAGTTCAGCTGTTCATGAGAACAATTTTGGATTGGAAAATCTTGAATCACGGTTAGGATGCAGGAGACCAGGAACAACAAAATACCAGAGCTCAGACTTCCACACACTAAGCTGATGCTGTGCCAGAAGGTAAAGTTAAATTCTTTAAAAAAAAAAAAAAAATCAGCAGGTAGGGAATTGAGCATGATAGGCCTAAAGAAAAGGCATGAAAAGACAGAGGAATGGGCCTGATGAACAGAAAACCAGGGGAAAATAGGAGCTGTCTTCAGACAGCCTGCACCCCCTTGGGTCTCTCCACCACCCGGCTGGAGGGGGCACCAGCAGGAGAGGGGACATCGACAGCTGGAATTTCTATGGAGCAGCGCCCACTAAAGCAGATAGGGAGGCTGGCTTGGGGGCTGCTCAGAACCTGAGACCTTAAGTGATGAGTGTTTGTGCTGAGGAGGCACCAGGCAGATGGGGAGGTGGCCTTCCAACCCCACAAGAGCACAGTGAAGTAGCTGCCCTGCAGGTATTCGGGAATGACGGGGGTCTTATGGTTTAGATATGAGGCATCCCCCAAATGCTCACATCAGAGACAATGAAAGGATTTTCAGAGGTGGAATGATTAGCTTATGAGAGGTGTGACCTAATTGGTGGATTAATCCACTGATACGGATTAACTGGGTGGTAGCCTTAGGCAGGTAGGGTGTGGCTGGAGGAAGTAGGTCACTGAGCGACTGCCTTTACGGTTTATGTTTCGACTTCAGTGAGTGAGCTCTGTTTCCTGGTCCTCACGTCCTGAGTTGCTCTCCTCCTTCCCGGCCTTCTGCCACATTGTTCTGCCTCACCTCCAGCCCAGAGATTTGGAGTGAGCCAACCATGGACTGAATCTCTGAAACCATGAACCAAAATAAACTTTTCATCCTCTAAGTTGTTCTTGTTCAGTCTTTTGGTCGAAGTGACGAAAAACTGACTAAAACGCTGGGTACCCCTTAAAAGCTACACTCAAGATCTTCACAACAGGGGCTGGGGCTCAGTGGTGGAGCACTTGCCTAGCGTGTGAGGCACTGGGTTCGATTCTAGCACCACACTTAAGTAAATGAATAAGTAGAGGTCTATCAACATCTAAAAAGTACTTTTTAAAAAAAAGATCTTTACAACATTTACAAATTCTGAGAAGCTATCACTTTAGCACTTTTCCCTAATGAGGAGAGAAATTCATGTCATAGATTTTACTCTACCTTAAAGTATTGGCGTCTTCCTGAAATGAAATGGCAAAGCCAATGGACATCATAGACCAAAAGGACAACCTAGGTGAGATTCTTCACTCCCAAACTCCCCCACCCACTCGCCACCCGTCTACTGGCTGTGCATTCTCAATGGTGCTGGGATGTGTTTACAGCACCAGGAGGCAGCCCTGCAGGCTGTGATCTTCTACGCCTCATAGAACGACTAAGAACCACAAAATCCGGACCTGGGTACCTACCGAACTCCAGGATGTACTGATGGGCTTCGTCCACATAGCGGATCAGCTGCTGGAGGAAACTGTAAGCAAATCGCTTCTCGATAGAAGGTGTGTCCAATTCCAGGTCCTTGAATCCTCTGGAACAGCAAAAGGGAAATGTGGAAACCAGTGCATACAATTCTTCCTCGGAAGGTAAAATTTTGGTCAAAAGTTACATTTAGGGCTGGGGATGTGGCTCAGTGGTACAGTGCTTGCCTCACACGCGTGAGGCCCTGGGTTCGATCCTCAGCACCACACACATAAAAATAAAAAAGAAAGGTATCGTGTCCACCTACACCTAAAACAAAATATTTAAAAAAAAGTTACATGTGAAGTTTGAGGATTATCTAATATTCTTGGAGCTCCAGGCAAAAGTGAGACTTATAAGGAGCACTTTCATCTGTTTTCAAACCATAGTAACTTCATTACTGTGCAAAAAAATTTTGCATTTATGAATAAAAGGTGTGATATTTCACCTTGGGATTTTGCCTAAATGATGAATGACAGCTTAACATAGTTGGCAAAGGGGATTATTATGTGGCCAACAGCTAAGTTTCTGACATGTTTATATTTTGAATATAGTAAATAACACCCTAAGGCTTTAAGCAGACCACTGAATTCACTTTTAGCTTTAAATCTGATGGGATATTTGAATATTCAGTCTCACAAAAGAACAAAACGAACGTGGGGCAGGGGCACCTTTACCTGGATACAGCATAGCCATTGATCTGCAGGAACTTGAGGATGTCCTGGGCCTTCTCCCGGTCCTTGGCTTTCTCCTTGGCGGTCAGGGTGTCATAGGGCACCAGCAGGGGATGGTTGCCACCACCTAAGGGAAGGTCAAGACAGGAGCTGAGCATTGCCACCTGAACACACCCTGGGAGGAGCAGCAGCATGCAGGTGAGGACCCACACTGACTGCTGACGTCCCCTGTGGACAGCGGAGCACCTGGCTCACCAGTCTCCTCCCTCCACTGCCTCAACATCCCAAGCGGCTCAGGAGACCTGCTCAAGGAGAGGCTGTGCACAGTCCCCCTGGGGGATTTAAGACATAGCAGAGGCGCATCTGTTGATGATCACCAAGGAAGGAGCAACTGCGGATTCTGAACATGGGGAGTAGAAACAGACAATCATGCACAGCTGGATCGAGGAAAATTAAAAAGCAAGATTCACAGGTTTCATTATTCTGCCCCACAAGAGAAGAAGAATGCCTTAAATAAGGGATTTTTATTATAACTCCTAAGAATATTTTATAGTCACATTATTTATAAATACACAAAACCATTCGCAGGAGTACTAAGTTAAAAGTTGATTACTCTTTTTTTTTTGATTCACTGTACACAAATGGGTACAACTCGTTTCTCTGGTTGTATACAAAGTAGAGTCGCACCGTTTGAGTAATCATACATGTACATAGGGTAATGATGTTTGTCTCATTCTGTTATTTTTTCTTCCCCACACCCATCCCCATCCCTCTTTTTCCTCTATACAATCCATTCCTTCCTCCATTCTTGACTCCCTCCCACCCCCCATTATGTATCATCATCCACTCATCAGAGAAAACATTCCACCTTTGGTTTTTTGGGATTGACTTATCTCACTTAGCATGATATTCTCCAACTCCATCCATTTACCTGCAAATGCCATAATTTTATTCTTCTTTATGGCTGAATAATATTCCATTGTGTATATATACCACAGTCTCTTTATCTATTTGTCTACTGAAGGGTATCTAGGAGGGTCCCACAATCTAGCTATTGTGAATTGAGCTGCGATAAACATTGATGTGGCTGCATCACTGTAGTATGCTTATTTTAAGTCCTTTGGGTATAGGCCAAGGAATGGAATAGCTAGGTCAAATGGTGGTTCCATTCCAAGTTTTCTAAGGAATCTCCATACTGCTTTCCAGAGTGGCTGCACCAATTTGCAACCCCACCAGCAATGTATGAGTGTGCTTTTTTCCCCACATCCCCACCAACACCTATTGTTTGCTTATATTCTTGACAATAGACATTCTAAATGGGGTGAGATGAAATCTTAGGGTAGTTTTGATTTTCATATCTCTTATTACTAGAGATGTTGAACATTTTTTTATGTATCTGTTGATTGTTTGTAGATCCTCTTCTGTGAAGTGTCTGCTCATTTCCTTAGCCCATTTATTGACTGGGTTGTTTGTATTCATGGTGCAAAGTTTTTTGAGTTCTTTATAGATTCTGGAGATTAGTGTTCTATCTGATGTGTGTGTGGCAAAGATTTTCTCCCACTCGAGGGCTCCAAATAGTAACATGGGACTCAGGTACAACATCGTGGTTATAGATGGAACAAACCAGAATGTTCCCTGAGGTAATGAAGATACCATGTGAGGAAAGGGTGGAGTGGAAAATGGAACAACAGAGCTGGGCAGAGGGAAGTGCTGGCTGGTGGACCAGTGGGGGAGGTGCACACCCTCCCCTCAAGTCCTCCCTTCCCCCACCCTCAGAACCCTCTCCCTCTGAGACTCTTCAAAGCTCGGTGATACAGGCCTGGATCCATAGACAACCCTGGGCACCCTCAGGACTCATTTGCCTTTGGCAGTTGAGTGATTCAGACAATGAAGAATGTTCTCTGTTTTCTGAATAGCCACACTGAACCATGGCAGATCTTGGTTCAATTTCTTGAGATACTGACCCCAAATGCACCTTTCTCAGGGGATTGGTATTGCTTTTTCTCTACCTGTAAGCACAGGTATTCAAATTATTTTTACCAACCTTCAAGAAAAATAAAGACATCCAAAAGGTAAGGAAGCAGAGTGAACCCCCAGGGAGATTCTTATTTTTGTCAAATGTGAAATGTTTTGTAAATGTCAAATGTGATTTTAGTCGTTTCCATTCTCACATTACTAAATGTTTGGTCAGCTCAGAAAGTCGTGTGGGAGGTGGGAAGTCTGAGGACAAGATAGAACTTGATTCTTCAGAGGAGGAAGTCAGGCAGAGGTTCGGGGGGACTAAGGTTTCCATCTGAAGCTCACAGACTATCTTTTGGGGTGTGGTGGAGGGTTCCAGGAGAAAGTCCCAAGCATAGTGGTTCCGAAGGTTTGGACTGGTTTGGATTGAGTTTGGCCTCTGAAGGACACCAGATCCTACACCTCATTCCCATGCAGGCGTCCTTCACCAAGCCTTCATGCTGGGCTGACCGGGACAGCAGTGCTGACCTCTAGGGCCTCTGAGCAGATCCTGCAGCCTGAACTCTGTCCTCAGGACACAGGCCCTGGAGCAGCACTCAGATTCTATAGCCTCCTTGCAGAGGGTTTCTAAGAACATCGAATGTGGATCTCACAGACAAAATCCTCCTTTGAAATTGTCCAAGAAGGAAAAAATCAAACATATTTCATTGCCTTTCAAGATTAAAAGGAATACATTTCTACTAATTAAAAAAATGAAGAGTTGGGTGATTCTTGCATAATGAACATCTAAACTTGCTAAAGAAAGGAGCAAAGGAAATGAGCCCCAACCCCTTATTCTTTCCTTTTTGTTTTCAGTGTCAGGGCACAAAGAGGAAGAAAGTGGAGTGTGTAAAGGTAAGGGTCTGCCTGCTTGACCTCAGCTCTACAGGGTGACCTTCCTGTACCTTCCAGCTCCAGGGTCTTGCAGTGTCAGTTTCCAGGCACGGTGTCTCAGGAAACAGAGACTCAGAGGAGAGGTTCAGGAGAAGGCAGTCAGACCTGAGACATTCCTCAGACTCTGCCCTGCCCACCCTGGGTGTGAATGAAACAGTGATGGAGTGGACAATGGTTGCTGCCCAGTAATGTCCATGTGAGATGTCCAAGGACACTCGGTTGCTTAGGAGTCAGAATTTCTGTCTGCTGCCATGGTATAAACTACTTGAATTCCTGGCTGCTCAGATTCATCTCTGACTTAGCTACTGACTCCTGTTGCTTCAGGTGGTCGTTTTGAGTATCCTTGGATGACACTTTATAAATGAAACCACATATACATGCAAACCTTCTTAATGTTATCCCTGACAGCATGACCTTGTCTGCAGATTCTTAGGGCTTTTTGACTTTAGTATCCTGTTTCCCATAAAGGGACTCCTGAATCATACCTGTATTTCTACCTTCACTACATATAACCAACCGTCCTGGTTTTCCAGGTCAGAGAACTTGCCGGAGAGAAGCAGAGGAGGGGAGGAAGCTGCTTTCTATTCTGAAGAGGTGATTCATCATTTCCTTTCTTTACTGGTTCCTTTTCTCATAGATTCCATGCATTCCCCAGGGGTTCACTGCAACATGCCCTGACCCCAGGAGGGATAGCACAGTAAGGGGTGTGTGAATGAAGACCTTGGGAGGGGAGTGTGCCGTGAGGTCATGGATGTGGGGAACATAAAGCAAGTAGCAGGTTTCCCCACCACCAGGAGAACTGCAGACCCTCCATTCCCTGGTACTGGTTCTGGTTACAGCTGTGTACTTTGTGTCTCCTGCAGCCCTTCGGGCCAGAGTAGTGACATCCACTTTCAGCAACTGTTATGTCCAGCCCCCTCTGTGGAGTGTGTGATAGAACAACTGCTACGGCCAGTCGGCTGCTCTGTAAGGCGTCCTTGGAGGATGCTGCTAATTCTGTATCCTGTGAACCTTCCATAATGTCTGTCAAAGAGTCATCAGTTTTTCTGTCTGCTGTGGTCTCAGCAAATCCCCTCAGGAGCTCCAACGTCAGCCCCTCTGTCTGAGCCGACTCCACTCCCTTCCTCTGCACTCTCACCTGACCAAGTCACCTCCTTACCTGAGCGAGTTTTGCCCTCATCACTGGGTGACTTTCCGCCACCACAGCCTGTTCCTCCCTTGAGTTCAGAACTTCCAGAGGATCACTCCCCACCTCAACCACTTGTTCCCACCCCTCCTCCAACACACAACAACAGTCAAGAAGCACATTTGGTTCTTCAACCGGAAGCCACTTTGTCTCTGGTGGATGGCCCTGGTGGGTCATCTACTAATGTCCCAATGACCAGAAGCACTGACAGTGCAAGTCTTGGGGTGTCAGAATCATCCAGAAAACAGTCTCACACTGAGTGCTCCATCTAAATTGGAGCACTCTGAGAACAAAACCTCCTCAACTGTGGGGATGTAGGAAGAACCACTGAGCCACATGGTTTCCTGGGCTGGGGAACAGGACATTCCCGAGGAAAACCTCAGAATTTCTCATGCCAGGGGGGGCAGACTTTCCAGGTGACTGGACCCGCCAGGGGGCCACCTTTCTCAGAAGAGCTTCACCCTTCCTCATGTCCCCTCCCCTGTGTGACTGTGTAACCTCAGGCTGAGCTGCCCACCGGCTGTCAGGTTTCAAGCTTTGTTCACTGGTTCACCTGGTGTATAGAAAGGGCTGCACGTTCACATTGCATTGGAGACGCCATCTCCGAGGGCGGCTTCCCGGGGTGTGTGTTCACTCCGCCCGGCTCACCCCCTCTAAGGGAGACCCACTTGTGTCGCCACAGTTGCAACAGATACAGTTGCGACACTTGACCTCCGTTCTTCTGAGCCCTCTTTTGAAAGTGACACATAGGCAACCTTGTAGAACCTGGAAAGCTCTCCTTTCTCAGCCCTGATGTCTTGGCTCATGGTTTTTGGGGTTTGGGTCCACGGTCACGTGGTCCCCGAGGCAGAACATCACGGTGCAGAGCCTGGGACACAGCACAACTACGAAAGCTAGCTCTCCCGTGGTCCCGGCAGGGTGGACGAGAGGAAGCAGGCTGGAAGCACGTCTTTGATTTGGGCAGAGATAATGCAGAATCTTCAGGAAGTAAAGGAGATGGAATCAAAAAGGCTGAGCTGACACCTACAGGTGCCCCAGCTGCCTTGGGAAGACCAACCGCTGCCTCGCAGCCCACCACGCATCAAAAGTTGATTACTCTGAAGTTTCAAATACTCAACTGGTTAAAAACTTTGGCCACTAACCTCTAGCACGAGTCTAGATGATTTGGAGTATATCTACTCTGTTGAGAAATAGGAAGAAAGGAATGGTTCTTTTAGATTCAAAAATTCTAGAAAGTATTTTTTAAAAATTAGAAGAAAAACGAAATTAGCTGTAAAAAAATTTTGTTCCAAGTTTTAAAAATATTCTAAATATACTGTCAATTTCAGACATAATGAAAACGTAAAGAAAAGCTATTCAGTAGCAGCAAATTGCTTGGTATGCTCAAATTTCAAGTTTCTAAAACGTGTTTGGAAATAGTCACTGGGTTGCTGAATTGCCCTGAAATACAACTGCCAAGAGATTTTGAGAAAGAAAAATCCAAAGTATTTTGCTTAAATTATGATCACAAATTATGGCCCATTATTTTTTCAAAGGAGTTTAGCCTAGGGCTATGAAAATAATCCTAAATGCTGAATGTGCCCTTCACCACAAATAAGCCAGCAAAAGAATGCAGAAGGCATACTGCTGCTTCCGGAGCTGACTCTGTGTGACAGTGCCACCCACAGAAGGCACTCACCACTGAGCCATAGGGCCATCAGGTGAGGCCGCACCATCATAAATGCAGGAGAACAGGAGAGGGCGAGCCAGCCAACCAGCACGACTTCATAGTGCAATGGTAACATCAGGTGTGACACAACCGTCAGTAGACAATGCCACCAAGGTGTTGTGACCAGCTGGAGGATACGGGAGGTGTAACTAAGTGCAGTGGAAACCAAATCTGGCTGTCAGAATCGAAGATGTGATTTATAACAGGATACTTTACAAGGAAAAAAATCTCATCCAACATCCAACTCAATACCACCCATTTCAAACTCTGATTGCATTTAACTCTAGAGAATCGTGTTAATGTGGCAACCCAGCATGCAAGCCACAAGGATTCTGCAGTTGAATATCGAAGGGTTACAAAGTACCTCCTACTCAGAACCTCCACTGACAGGGCAGACGGGTACTTGAGTCGGTCACAGACCCAAGCTTCTGTCTGCACTGACCTCTTGATAGCGTGGCTGTGGGACCTTGTGCTGTTCTTCAGCCCCCACCCCTCCCCCTGAGAAGGTGGGCTCAGGTAGGTGCTCTGCCTGGAGGGAACTGGCTAAGGGAGAGGTAGATGTGTCGACAGTACTCCCAGGTTACTGCCTGGAGCATGCGGGGCTGGCTCAGGAGCTCCTTCAGCTCAGAATACTTGACCCCAGAGCTGACCCTGGCCACAGGACACAGTGCCTCAGCCACTGAAGAGGGAACCAGGAGGGAGGAGGGCAGGACACTAGCTCTTCACGTTTCTTCACTGACTTGGAGGCGCTCGTAATACCTCTGAGCCTTCCACTCCCTTATCTCTGCCACTGATGTGTATTCTCTCAATGGCACTTGATTTCCCCAGACCTTTCCTAGATCCCTCAAGAAATTGAGAAAGCCAAGATGACCAGATAGCCAGAGCAAGCAAAGCAGGCATTTTATCCAGCATTATCTACAGCAGAATCATCTTCTGCAAGCAAATACGGGAATGATGGAAGAGATCAGAGTGGTCAGACAGGAAACTGGCATCAGCACGGAGTCTTTCAGGGTCTCTGATTTCACGCACAATCAACACCATGTGCAGCGACTAACACCGAGTAAGTGGCGCGGAAGGATCTTCAGTGCAGGATGCATGGAACTGGGGAAGACATTTACGCCAAGTAGGAAGAAATTCATAAACGACCAACAGAATGCTCATCATTTTAACATTTAAAAAAATGAGAAGAGAGCAATACAAGCATTGCATAGTAACAACTGGACTAGATCAGAGAGAGAGGTGAAGACAGGAAATAAAAAGGGGAGGAACAAGAACCAGGGAGCAGATCTAAGTAACTGATCTAAGTCTCTGCTAAAATGGGTCAAAGCAAGCCATGGAAATTCCTAAACACAAAGAAATACACTACAATCAGGAAATCAAAATTTCCACCCTTAATCTGGTAGAGGTGCATATGAAACATTCCAGTGAAATGCAGGCATGATTAGGGTTATGCAGCACAGAACAGCTCTTCCTTCCACATCACACACTCCTGGCTTAGTTTTTTTTGTTGCTGTTTTTTCCAGTACCAGGGATGGAACTCAGGGCACATAACCACCAATCCACATCCCCAGCCCTTTTTTATATTTTATTGAGACAGAGTCTCACTGAGTTGCTGAGTGCCTCACTGATCTGCTGTGACTGGTTTGAACTCAGGATCCATCTGCCTCAGCCCCCTGAGCCACTGGGATCATAGGCATGTGACACTACTGGCTCTGATTTTGTTTTGTTTTGTTTTGTTTTATAATTTTTAGTTGTAGATGGACACAATGCCTTTATTTTTATGTGGTGCTGAGGATCAAACCCAGCACCTCACACATGCGAGGCAAGTGTTCTACCATACCCCCAGCACTGCTCTGGTCGTTTTTTAATAAAGGTTTTTAGAAAATCCTACCTTTGGACTCCAGCTCCATTTTCTTCTTCTTTGCCCATATGTTATGGTAGTTTTCAGCCATCATTTCTGCCATAGCCTGAAATGAACCAAACATTCCTGAGCTAACTTTCACTTCAGCGAGCCAAACAGGACAGCTTGGCTTTCCAATATGCAATATCAAAATGAGCCCTAAATAAATAGAGTGGTAATGCCAAAATACTTTTAAAAGATAAACACTCATTTGGAACTGAAATTCCAGAGAATTCTAATGATTTGTGAAATTACACAGTAAGTAAATAGCAGAGGAGATCTGACAGGAAGCAATTGTTATGCATAATGCCTAAACACATATTTCTGATAACTCAGTAATGAAACTTCAAAATAACTATGGACTTCCACATAAAATAAGCTTATTTTACAAGTTCTTATTTTTATTTCCATAGCTATAAAAGGTAAGAGACCTTTTTATTGAAGTGCTGGAGACTGAACCCAGGGCATCATGAATCTGAGGCAAGCACTCTACCAACTGAGCTATGTCCCCAGCCCCAATAATAGATCTTCTTAAACAATGAATGCAAAGAAAATTAGATGGGCAGTCAGAGATTTGAATTCCAGATCATTCTCTGTTCAAACTGGTGAGACACCTTGGATAAGCTACATTGTTCACTCTGTGGCCTTTTGGATTTTCACATAATCACCTCTAAGTTCCTTTTCACTTTTGACTCTCAACTTGCTACATCATTTAAACATATTCATACAGGAACAATAACAAAGGGTAGACCAAACAATTTAACAGTATGTAAATCTTACACTTAGATCCTGTTTTTCATGGAATAATACTAACAATGGCCATCTAATTATGTCATAGTGACCTGTTTTAACTTATGTTCTATGGGAACAAATTTAACCTTCAGTTAAACAGACATTTCAAAGTCGGATCCTTAGTGACAGAGGAGATATGACTACAGATGGGGAAAGTACAGAGCCACCAAAATCTCTGGATCCAAACAACCTAAAAAATATTCCTTACTGAGTAATTACGGTGAACCTTGAGCAGAGGATTATTAATTATTTATTCTCTTTTCATACACAGCTAGTTACATTAGGATTTGTAATGGGTATTGTCTTTAAGGAAAATACACTATGTAACAGAGAAATCCTAGAAGAAGCTGCACAGTAGTCCCCCTAGTCCTGCAGAATTCACTCCAAGACCCCCAGGGAATGCTGAAATGTCAGACAGTGGGAATCCTCCTATGCTGTGTTCTCCCCAACGCCCTGCAGTACGGCCGCACAGGAGCAGAGTTATCTGTCCTTTATCCTCTGATAGTTCCCTTGCATCACTTTTGCTCCTGGAACACAGGCAGGGCAATACCACGGCAGCTGATCTGATAGGCCAGACAGTCATTAAGTCATTAAGGGCGGGTAGTGTATACCCTGTGGATACGCTGGACAAAGGCGCCATTCGCACCACAAGCAATGTAGCAGGATGGCAGGAGATGCCATTACCCTGCTCACAATGGGATGTGATTTAAAACTTATGAGTCGTTTGCTTCTGAAGCTCCACATTTCAGACCACAGTTCATCATGAGTAAGCAAAACCTTGGAAGGTAAAACCACTGATCAGGGAGTCGAGTGTCGCATCCTCCAGAGCACTAAAAAATTTAGGGACATACTAGCTATTAACTATGTGGGCCCATCATATGACCACCAAATCCAAACGAGTCATGGCAGTCTTGCTAAAAATAAATTTGGAGACTATTTTAAAAACTTAATACTTACATGCAGGTCTCTAGACAGTGTAACATTGCTCATGTCGATGGCTCGGGGGCTGTAACCATGGGCAGCATCCACAGAAACCTAGACCATTTATGTAAAAGAAAAAAATAATAATAATAGCAAAGCCTCATTTAAAACGCTGGGCAAAGAGACTTAAATGACAATTTAGAAATATAAGCTAAACATGTTTTCTCAGATGAAAATAGCAAATATGAACACAAAATGATTTCACAAACATTTAACACATTTAATTGTATTTGAGTGATGATTACTGATGATTGAATAATTCATCTTAATATCGTAGGGGCTGACAATCCCCAAATTTAACAGAATAATGGAATTGTATTCTTCTATTTCTAATTAGAGTTCTATTATTATAATTCTATTATTCTATTAAATTTGTTCAACAAATGAATTAATCCAAAATTCTGAAATGCTAACTTAGGCGAAGAGTCACTGTATTCTTGGGCTTCTTACAAATCCTACTTAGTCATGATGAAATTCACTCTTTCTCAGCCAAGCAATAATGAACCAAAGGAGTAAATACTTACAAATGTCTTTAACAGCCAAACATTAAGACAAAATATAATCAAATTTTTAATTACAAAAGTACATCATATGGTATTCAGTGGTTACAACCAGAAGACTTGCCTAATTTCTAAATTCTGACTTTATAAAAGTGAAAACTATCTGCCTGTCAGTTTAGGAACGTGTCACATCACCATCTGCCCATGCTCCAATCCACCCAGTGGCTGAGAAAGGCGCTCTTGGACCTGCTTAGAAATCTGGAATTCTATTGAAGCCAGAATTAAAGACAGGTAGTTAGGACAGATGACTGATCAGGTCAAACTGAGGAAATGGAGGCCAGTTAGGATCTGGAAAATTGGAGAACACCCCTGGGAGACTGGAATGTCTCCAGACTGGCCTACACTGCCCGTCCCAAAAGGCTGTAGACAGGGAGTTGCTAATTAATGCCCCTGGGCTGCTCCCTGCCTGGATCACTCCATTTGGCCCACCTCCTGCCCATCTGCTTTGCCACATTTTGGCCAACCCACCGGCATCTCCTGGGCCTAGTCACATAGGCAAGAAGGAGAGAAATAAGGGGGAGAGGGCAGGAGAACAAAGGAAAGTTTAGTCCAAAAAAGATGCAGGGCATTCTCACTTCTGGGGAAACCAGAACACCAGCCATGGCCCCCTCCTCCCTCCCTGGAGAAGCCTGGGTTTCTATTTTTAAATAAAACCTGCTTTATATGCTCACCTTGGCGGGCTTCTCTATCATTTAAACTTCAACATTTGAGGAAGTAGAACTCGTCACTGATAACTGGCGGTACCCCTATCTTGATGTATTCCCTACTTGTATATGCTCTTTAATTAGAAATTGATAAAGAACAGAAAAATACACTCTAGCACAAATCCGTGCTCATAAAATCAAAGTGATTCTAACACACCCTATAATTAGCATTGGGATCATAAGTGATGCCCAGTTTCCTGGTGAGTTCTGATTGAACGCTGGCATCTGGGCCTTCACCATGGCTCAGAAGTCACCCATGATGGAAAGTCCCAACAATCACGAGACTATGATCCCGCATGGTTTCTGTGACCCAAGCAAGCTTGGTGGAATGTAAAGCTGTATTCCTATACTAGCGCTGTGTTTATATTACAGAGGCTTATGTGATTTTATAGGAAAAGGTACTGATGTGAATTTTAACTGACCCCTGAACTTTGAAGGGTCAGTGT
Organism: Glaucomys volans; assembly: GCA_020662805.1. Classification (NCBI taxonomy): domain Eukaryota; kingdom Metazoa; phylum Chordata; class Mammalia; order Rodentia; family Sciuridae; genus Glaucomys; species Glaucomys volans. Next base: position 165,030 of record JAJEJO010000145.1, on the reverse strand, counting down.
CAACTCTGCTGATCTATAGCATGCATGGGTTAGTCAGGTGGTCACTTCTGCTCCCTTCAGAAAAGGGAATTCATAAACACTACAAATTCCACCCCACAAGAACCCTCTTGTCTGCAGTGCTCTTAGTTCCTCCTTATTGGTTCACGTCCTCTGCAATGATGCCTAGCTCCAGTCTCAGAAGTCTTCAGGCTTCATACCCTCTTTTGCATTTTGGATATGAAATCCTCCAAAAGCTCCTGTGTAGACGCAGGAATGTTCAGAGGTGACAGGACTGCATCGTGAGGGCTGTGATCTACTCAGTCCCTCCTCCTTTGAATGGGCTGACTGGGTGGTGACTGCAGCGGGGGGGTGTGTCCACCTGTTGCTCACTGGGCTCTGACCTCGCTGGCTTGCCCATCTCCTTCACACACACCAGCCCCCACCCCACCTAGCACAGGTACCCTGCTTGGAAGATTCTTCCTCCAAACCTCTCCAAAGACCTCGCTCAGGTCTTTACCCGACATCTTCTTAAGGAAGTCTACCTTGAAAATCCCATAGTACAATTGCAGTTTGCCCCCAAAACTGTTAACTAATGTTCATATAGAGTCAGGAAATATTATAAGTAAACTTTGTAAAATGACATTTAAGAAAGAGGCAAACTCAATCCCCAGCACCACCAAAAAAAAAAAAAAAAAAAAAAAAAGGCAAAGATTAGAATACTTTAAGATTTTTTAAGAGCCCCACCTTACCTGAGATAAGGCTCTGCCTTCCACCTCACTGGATGGTAGCATGACTCCTAAGTAGGCCAGATTCCAGCTCATTTAAAGTTGTATTCAAAAGATTTATTTTTGTTGTAATCTCAAATACAGGATATAATGTATAACTCACTCAAAATTCAAGATAGCTATTATGCAAGCTAAATATATTTTTACTCTTGCTAATTTCATTTTGTAAAATTGTTACTTGTTAATATTTTGCAGAGATACTACTTCAAGAACACACAACCTGGGTTAACTTGAGATAATAAGCCATCATCTACAGGTCAGATAGTATACAATGGTAAGTTCCAGTACTAATACAGATCTCCAATTAAATAAAAGGGTAAATGACTGTAAGATAGATAGATATTAAAGTTAAAGCCCAGTACTGTTACTTTAAGACTGATGAGACTGGCTTGCTGGATGTTTAAGATCAAGTGGAAGGTTACGATTAACACAAAAGGGCCAAGAAAACCGGAATTTGGCTCTTGCCCTCTGAGTCAGCCTGACCCAAGGAATGGGAGAGCTTCTCTAAGGAGCTTTGCAACTCTGGGCCACATGAGCTCCTGAACAGGGAGATGAATGAGACCACTGGAGAACAGAAAGCCAATCAGTGCACCTGCTGCAAAGAGGAGGGTCATTGGAAAAGGGAGACATCCCTGATGCTTCCAAGGGGAAGCCACCTCATCAAGGAGACCCTACCTAGCAGATGGCACTAAAGGAGCTAAGAAGCTGCTCTCAAGTTCCCCAAGAGAGACCCCTGTGGGAACTCAGGTGGCTCTTCACAGCAGATAGGAACAAGGTCAATTTGACCAGCCTGGTCCTGAACACCTAGCAAAAACAGCTATCACCAAAATACAGCCATGACTGGGTTTAAAAGGAAAGACGACAGTTCCTTTACTGGAACTTAAGACTCACGTTTGTGTCAGTCCCACAGCCCTGATGCCCCCAAATTCTGAGGCTTTTTTCCTTTGGGAGACTCATATTTTTCCCTGCCTACCAAAATTACTCCTCAAACTGACACTTTACCCCACAACCAAAGACTACCCATTCCAATAACAGTGGACACCAGATGTAGGAGCACCCCCCCCCCAAATTATTCCCATACTCATAGGGCTAAAAACATCTACCAGGATTAACACAGGAGCAGCAGAGTTAGAACCTCTATTCACTATAAAAGTAGTCAGCACAGGTTATCGCAGATGTCCAACAGGTCGCTGATTTGGCGCTGACTTTACAAACTCAATTGGACTCCCTGACATCTGTCATCCTACAACCAATCAGGGAAGGATGCTGTTTCTACGTAAATCAATCAGGAGTGATGAGAGACAGGGTGCAACAGCTCTAGGACCCCCTGGAACAGGGAAAATAAGGCTGACTCAGGAGCCTTTTCAAACCTCAGAGATTTTCAATATAATAAGTTTAAAATGTTACCCATCTTAATATTTCCTTTCTTAAAGAGTCCTATCTGATAGCAGGTGTATTAAACTCCTACGTTTTATTGCCTGGACTTATTCAAGTACAATATAATGCCTCATAAAACATGTTAAATGTGAAAACTGTATGTTAAACAATGTGCCGGCCGGACTATATGATAAAGTTCAGGACAAATTGTTGTTTCCCAAAAGGCCAGTAGCCACCTGGCTCCCTGTAAAAGAGATAGATGTTTTATTTGAGGGCTCATAGCTGACATTGTCATTGTGGCTGGGATAATCACCTCACATCTACTGCAGGGGTGGCATTGCACCAGGAGGCACCAGCAACTTATTCCTTCAACAATTTCAAAAACCTTACTGAGACCTGACACACTTGGGTGTGAATTGATCAGGGACTTGATCCTTTTCATAACGCCTCTTTGGATGTGTTAAAATTACAGTCTCAGGTTCTGGTCTTGACCAATACAAAAACAACTACTTTAATAATGAAGAAGTTTGAGACAGTTTACCTGAAGGAATTTCTTCTCTTAACCTTTTTAAATACTTTCCTACACATGTAGCTGGGTTACTAGTTATAACTATACAACAAATTTTATTCATGTTCTTATTTTGTACAGCTTGTCGAGCAAGATGGAAATGATTAAAGCACCAGGAAACTATGATTCCAAGGCTAATTATGCTTGGTATGCTCCAAAGGACCCACACTCCTGGAATCATGGAGAGTACTCTGAGTAGGGTCCAGGGCCCTGACTGAGGACAATAGGGTCCCAACTGCATTACCTGCTGAAATTATTCCCTTAAGTATTAGCAAATCAATTAATCATCACCTTTCTTATAATCACCTGATTTCACTGTACTTGTAATAATCTTTCCCCTGCCTATTCTTAACTCTGTATAGGAACAATTTCTTATTAAGTTTACCTGCTCGGCCCCAGCTGCCTCCTGGACCACGTGGACGCCATTCTCCTGCTCACCTCCTGACTCACTGAGACCACAAAGGGGACTCCACCTACAATGACCTCAAGGCCTCCTCCCCCTTACCCCTCCCCACCAGGGTCTCCATGTTCTGTTCCAGAACTCTGAAAGGAGGACCCCCCACTTTGCTCCTTCTCAGCTTGAAGTAGCCAGATCTGACCCAACACTCCAATTCTTTCTCACCTTTCAGAGTCTGGGATGAAGGGTTATGGAAAATAATATTCCTGCAAAATAGCCCCAGAAGAAAAATGGAGAGAAGTGCAGCTCAGGAGGAGGGAGGGGAAAATAGCCAAGGATTAACCTCCCAGCAGCCCTGGGGGAAAGAGGTGGATACTGAATGCTGGGCCCTGACCCTTGACCTTCCCCCATGGCAAATGAATCCTAAATGGAGGCACAGAAAATACCAATGGGCAAGATTTGAGCACACACCCCTTGGGATCTGGACGTCTATCTCCCCAGACACCAATGAATTTCAACCTTTCTACGACTACCCTCCCAAATTAAAGTTTTAACCTGTACACCTAGTTCCTGATGGTCAAACCTGCACATCCATGGCTTCCAATGATCACATCATCCTCACTGTATTCTATAAAACCAAAATCCCCTCTGTAACTGATGGCCATTTTCACATCCGGAAAATGTGCCCCAATGGCACCCAAACAAATGAATAAAGGTGTCTCTGAATCTGTTGAGATCTACATCCTATCATTTTGCACTTACATTTTGGTTCCCTGACTGAGAAATGGGTGCAAGGTAAAATTTGCCCTTCCCCATTCCCCTTCCCCCTTCCCTGCAGTTAAGTTAAACGACTGCTGGGACCTGGGAAGTGACTACTGATGTGTCTGGCACCCCCAAGGATCTCTGCAATTGGGGGAACCCCCCAGTCACGGCTCATGCAGCTATGGCTGAATCCCCAGACTGACTGCTCCCCCCACTGCCCTCCACATCCTGCAGAAAGGACCTTCCACACCCTCCGAGTTAACTTTGGCTGAATGGCTGCCAGTATGTGACCCAAAACTGACCCCAAACCTGGGTTAGGTTTTTGTGGCCTATGCTGCATGGATAGTGCAAGGACTTGTATCAAGTCCTTTTTTGGTGCTGGAAGCATCCTCTTTCTGACCCCTAATGCTCGATACCTTCTCCCCACTCCCTCCTTCCTGATAACCCCACAGACCTCGGAATCAGAGCCCCCTTTGCCATTTTGTTCCTGCATCCAACACAGCCTTTAAATTCTCCAGAGAGGTAACACTCCACCCATCCATCCATCTAATCTCCAGCAAATAGGTGCCTGCCCTGAGACCCACACCTTTTGACCCACAGGATTCCAGGGGTCCCCCCCCACCACTGAAATTGGGGTGAAGACATTCCTCCATAGTGCTGGTGGCACTATGCCACTTGGCGTTGGAAAGAATCCAGGGGATGCTTTGGTTTCAATCTGACACCCTGATCACCCCTCCCCAATATGGGAATGAGTCAGTCAATTCCACAGGACTCCCCTTCGGGTTGTCTCATTAATAATTTTAAGACCCTTTACTCCCAAACTGACCTCAAAATCAAATGCCTCATTAAGCTTAGTACTCGAATTTGGCCACAGTACAAATTAGATAATCTGCACCAATGGCCCAAATATGGAATTCTCCAAAAAGTAAAGAAGTTATTTATTTCAAAATGGCAAATGGAGTGAGGTCCTGCAAATGAAGCCTTTCTTGTCCTTTGCTCAAACCCACGTTAGGCAAACCTTGTGCCACTTTGCAATTAATTCTTATGGACTCACAACTCTCTTCCTCATTTATAGCCCCTACCCTCAACTTACCTATGGAGCAAATATTTAACCTGCTTGTCATCAAGAGAGATAAAAAAAAAAAAACCCTAACCGGCCCAACAGCCAATGGCATGCCTTAGTAAGGAGCTTAACGTTGTAGCTTCATTCTCAAAAGCAATGGAAAATAAGGTCTCATAATTTTCTTTGACATCCTAACCTGACCTGGTTACCAAGCAGGGGAAAAAGGGTTAAAAAGCCCTAAGCAGCTATTTTTCTGGCCTAACCTTGCTGAAGCCTGCATTGGAATGTAAACCGCAAAAGCCCACAGGCCCAGCGAAGACCAACCTAAGACTGAAGGGAAAAAAGTGTCTATTTTAAACTTCTCCTGGGCTGCAATGCAGAAAGTTTAAAAGAACATTTTTATCAAGCTGCTATCTTCCAAACTAAACCTGATTGTAATAATAATTTTAAACTTATAAGAATCATGAATTTTATTGGGGATTTATTTATATTTTTTAATGTTCGGTAACTGGACGTGAACCTTATGTTGCCTTCTACGCTGGCATAAAATGTAAATATATTTCTAAAAGATAATGAGAGCCTGATCTGTTTAAAGATCAATGTCATGAATCAGGAAAGCATTTTGCCACTTTGCCACACAAAAGGAAAGTTGAAGCTCTCTCAGCCTTTCTCTGATTCATGTTTTAGATATAGTGTTTATAACATTAAAAATCGGGCCTCTTCCTCGGCCCACCCAGCCTGCCTTTCCTGAGTAAGCTTTCTGCTCTCATGGTCGGCACTGTACTCTAACATTGCTTCACCTGCCATGTAAGTATAAGCTCCACGAAGCAGAGAATTCTGACGTCTTGTTCGCTGATTCAAGAAGCCTAAAATCATGTCTGAAACATCCGCAGGAGGAATGGGGGAATCGCCCCTCCATGTTGGCCTGTACTTTGGTTCTAGATGGTAACACTTTCCTAAAGGTCGATTCCCTTCTCCCTCTGCATCCCAGATTATAAGCTTACTTTATTTTTCGTTTGTTTAGTTTCCATCCTACATCTGGAACACCAAAAAAATAAAATATAATAATAATAATAATAACAATACAAGATAAGAAGTTGGACTATGTGGGTCAGGAAGTAATTTCTGTGATGTGCCCTGGATGGCCAGAAAGTCCTTTGGAGCTGACTGCAGGGCTCACTCACAAGGAGGGAGACAAAAGCCAGTCCTGCAACCCTCTCTGTCAACTTCTCACTCCCGATTCTGTCAACCTCCTACTCAATTACACAAGTAATCGGTTGTCTCTGACATTATTCATGCCCTCAAATATGCAAATCACAGAACCCTAATTAAGTTTCCTGAAGTCAGAATTCACATCTTCCTGTGGTGAAGGGGGCTAGGAATGTTGTTGATCTACATAACAATGACAACAATGAAGGTATGGCAGACCTGTGCTGACAGGTGCCAGTCATTCTTTCAACTGATGCAAGAGTATCACAACAGGAACCCTCAACCATCCTCTGAGAGCAGATGCTCATTTCAGTTTCATTTTAAAGGGGAGAAAACCACCGCACAGAGGGGTTGAGCAGCTTGCCTGAGGTCACACCTCCAGCTACTCAGTGGTAAGAACAGGGCCTGGCCAGGTCTGGCCTAGTTCACCACAGACCTCTTCTGCCTCCTAGAGCACTGGTGGGTGGAGAAACCTGAGAATACCAGGCTCCAGAACCAATTTGCACAAGAAAAGTAGGTTAGATATGCTTTTATGGTCTTCACCCATATGGTATAAACCTAAGAGGATTTCTCGGAAAATATGCCCAGATACGAACTTCATTTATTTAAAAGCATATTTCAAATATGCTTTTAGTACCCTCATTTTATTTATTCAAAAATAAAATGATTCATAATATCAAGCAGTATTTTCTGTGAACCCATTCCTAGCAGTCTGAGGAGCCAGGAAAGGGACAGTGACAGGACCCATTCCTAGCAGTCTGAGGAGCCAGGAAAGGGACAGTGACAGGTTTAGCTCCTAAACGGAAGGAAGGGCCTCGTGACCACCTTAACGCCTGGCACCTGGCTCCCCCTGGGGTCCCTGGCTTTTCCAGGTCTGGCTCTGCCTCACCGGCCACCTGTGGCCTGCCACCCAGGGCTGGAGTGTCCGGCCGCACCCTGAGTTCTGCTTCTGCCTGTCTGGCTGCGCGTCTTCGTCTGCAGCAGGGCAGGTGCCCCAGCCTCCTGCCAGGACATCCTATGGGGTGGATCTGGGTCCCCACTGTCCCCCAGGAACCAGCCCTGCCTTCTGACTGGGTGAGGACAAAGCTCCACAAGCAGCTCAGCTCCAGTCAGAGGAGGCCACACAGCCTTCCCAGGGCAGGGGTTCACCCCGCACACCAGCCAGGAGATCAGGGCTGGATGCACTATCACCAGGGCTCTACTCACGATCCCACCTCATGTAAAACAACAAGGAATGCAATATCATCTTTTCTCTCCTTGGTGAATTCAGTGGATCTTCAAATTTCCAAATCATTTATTTTGAAGATAATAATTAAATAAAAGGTTAAAATTCCTACGGTTGTGATTTTGAGTCAGCATCTCTCTCTGTTGTCCAGGCTGGCCTCAAACTCCTGGGCCCAAGAGATCCTCCAGCTTTAGCCTCCCAAGTAGCTGGCACCGCAGACGTGTCCCATGGCAAAAGCTTCAAATTATTTTTAAAGTAACTTTTTTTAAAATGACTCATCACTGTGACTCTCTTTTCAATTCTCTTTTTTCATTTGTTCCAATTAGTTATACACGACAGTAGAGTGCATTTTGACACATCTCACCTAAGTGGAGTTCACCTTCTCATTCTTCTGCTTGTACCTGATGTAGAGTTACACCTGTCATGTGGTCAGACATGTACCATGTACACAGAGAAAAAATGTCCACTGTGACTCTCACCTGGCTGGTCTGAGAAATACGGCGAGTCCGGTTGTACAGGGCCATGCTGTCCCCCTCCCGGGTCCTTTCAATTCTCCAACCCCAGGCCAACATTGTCTTTAAAGATTCTTTGATTGGCCATCGATAAATTTCTTTTTCCTAGAGAAAAAAAAAGATATTACAAACTGAAATGAAAATATAAAATATTTAGTGTTTTCTTCTGAAACAGACTGCCTTCCTTTAAAAAAATTTGATTAGCGTAGTTTACTTAAAATCAGAAAGCTAAAGTTCAACAGGGCAGACTTGAGCTGAGATCTAGTCTGACCCAGGTGGGAAGAGGGGTCCTGGCTCCTTGTGCAGCAGGGCAGTCGGACTCCTCTGGCTCCCCTGCTCCTGAGCCCTCAGAGATCAGGAAGGGGGAAGAGGCTGTGGTGTAGTGTGAAGGCCTCCTGCCTTCTGAACAGAGGAGGGACTCCCGGCGTAACCTGCCAGGCCACCGAATCTTCTGCACCCCTTTTCCCTCACAGCAGAAACAGATGTGAAGACCCGTCCACAGAAGCATGTTAAATTACACCAGGCACAGTGACACATGCCTGCAGTCTCAGCAGCTCTGGAGGCTGAGGCAGGAGGATTACAAATTCAAAGCCAGCCTCAGCAATTTAGCGAGGCCCTTAGCAACTCAGTGAGACCCTGTCTCTAAATAAAATACAAAATAGGGCTGGGGATGTGGCTCAGTGGTGGAGTGTCCCTGAGTTCAATCCCCAGTTACCCACCTCCCACACTGCAAAAGAAGCATATTACAATACTGCTTTATCATTCATCAAGAAAGGCTGAAGTACACATTATTTAGTTCCAGAGTTCTTAAAAATATGGGAAAGAATAAAAATCAAAACGGAAATGAAGACTATTAAGGAGACAAGGTAATAAGCAATGAAATACTGACAGAAAATGAGATTAGAGAGCAAAAGATAAAATATAAGAAGATAAAAAAATGTGACCTTTGAGTGAAGGTGAAGGCGTAAGTATGAAATAAAGAAGGTGTTTCAATAGGGAAAAATCCAACAAGGGAAAAAATTCTCACAAATTAAAACTTATAAACTTAAAAAGCTCACCTTTTCAGATAATAGTTTATATGGCTTCATCAACGGCTGCACTTTAGAAGAGTCTGAATATATTTCTCCATAAATCCATCCGTTTGCCAACTATAAAACACAAACATCAAACCTGTTACACGTGTATGAATTTCAGAAAGTGCAGGCGTGTGTTTTGAGAGTGTGGAGGATAAACCTAAAATGAGCCAAGGTAAGGATCAAGGTTTAACTTTTACCTAGCATAGGTCCTATGGAGATTTCCATCTTAATGCCACCTTCAGTCATTACTTCCAAGGACTCCTTCTGTCAGAGACTGAAACACCCTGTCTTCCTTAAAGAGACTCGGGTCTGATTACACCTTGTACCACTGAGCAGGCAGGCCCCTAGGAGGCGGCTCGGGGTGCACACTATGGTGATATTTATTCTGACACACCTTAGGACCCCACCTGCGGCACACGCCCGTGAAATGCTCATTTTAAGCAGGAAAACCAGAGCATGCACCTCAGGAGGTTCCCTGCCTGTTCTCCCCATTCTATATTCAAGTCTAAGATCCGTCCCACATTCTTTTGCCCATCTGGGCAGATCAGCACCTCCCTACACCGGCTGGAGCTGGAGGTACAAGGGACAGCCACCTCCATGCTCCTGGCCATCACCAACTCCACCCATGTGGTATTGATGGAATCACTGTAGAAAAATGGCCTTTAACTGTCTTACCTCATCAATCAGTTAACTGATGGACAGTTACACATTTACCATACAAACAAACAAGAAGTGCTTCTTTGAGTGGGAAAAGGACCTGCTGGCCAGAGTGAATCCTGGCACTGAACATGGAATCCAGCACGGCCACACTGAGCCTCCAGGTGACCCAGCATCCTGGGAACCCCGCTGCTTGCTTTTCATTTACCAAATCTGCATGTGGGCATGTTAGATTCTTGCACCTGAACTCTCTGACAAGTCTGTTTAACCATTCTCCTTCAAGTTTAAACTAAGCTCAACTTAATCCTCAGGCATAATATTTCCTTTAGAAAATCTCTTGATCAGTGGCAATAATCTCTTGGATTGCATGCAACTCTTACTTTTTTCATTTGGGTTGTTTTCTTGAAAACACAAAACAAGTGTCATCTTGCCAGGATAATCTATTTTTAGTTAACAACAGATCTATTTGATAGCAGGAAATACAATAGGGGAACTAGAAGGGATAAACTATTACTGAATCTTGAAGAATTTTCACAATTTTTGATCTATTACAAAACTACATATAAAACCAAAATGGATTCTGACCAGGGGGACTCCAATTCCTCCTGAAGCCCCTAGTGATTTTTACCTTTACCCCCACAAACAAGTATTTAGAAGTTATACTCATGATTTCATTAAGATCTTTTGGAATTTTGAACTTGTACTTTTGATAAACACAAATATTCTACATATATCAGAATTGTGTTAACATGGCAGAATCAGCTAAATATTATGTTAGCAAATTGAAATTAAATGTTTTTGCCTAAATTTTTTTTTTGAGGGGAGGCTACTGGGGATTGAACCCAGGGGCACCATACCACTGAGCCACATCCCCAGCCCTTTTCAGTTTTTATTTCGTGACAGAGCCTCACTAAGTAACTGCTTCTGGCCTTGAACTTATACTTCTCCCACCTCAGTCTCCCAAGTGCTGGGATTACAGGCAGCATGCCCAATGTTCTTGCCTAATTTAGAAAAAGTTCTCCCTTTGAAAGAGAAAGTGCTCAGGCCAGACACGTCAGAGCATGAGGGTCATGAACGAGGACAGCTAGACCAGAAGATAGGGCTCGACTTTTACCTTGTCCATTGACCATTTGTCGTGGGAATGCTCTGCATATTTGTTAATGAAGTATTCCAACTTCTCAGGAATTGTGATACTGTGAGAAAAATAAAGAAAAAAGCTGTTACAGAATTTACAGGAAATCAGATTCATAATTTACACTTAAACGCTTAGATCCTATTCAATGCATAAAGGTTAAAAACAGTTTTAACAAAGTATCACATCTTTCAGGAAAGTCAAGCAGATGATGTTCCATCTGCTCTTGTTAAGTTGATACATCTTTTACTAGTTAACAAAATAGGTGTAATAAAATATGCATATTAATTAACATATTTAGCGATGAGGACAACAGATTATATGAAAAAGAAAACAAATCCTACGTCAAGATATGGCTAGACTCAACAAGCTTAAGACACACTTGTCTCCCATACTCTCTTTAAAGCTGCTCTCTCTCTCTGACATGTCTCCTCAGCAACAATTATAAATGGAGAGAAGACTGCTGAAATCAAATCTGTTAGATTTTTAATTTAGCCCAACAAGTGATGTTAATAATTTTAAATATTAAAGGTCTACAGATAACAGTATAGATATTACTGATATTGACCACAGGGAAAAGTAACTAGCCAACTCCTGCTTTATTGTTTGGATAATGCTCATTCCTGACTCCTTCCGTGTTTAAATAAACGTTTAATCCCGTGTACAGATGTCAAGCACATGCAATTGATGACCAAGTCTGCCCGGGGAGTATCAAATATATCTACAAATGGGAAACTAAATATATGTAAAATTCCATTCATTAACAAATGTAACATATTAAAGCAAATTAATTTGGAGAATAGAGTTCTAAGTAAAGCCTAGTATAATAAGATGACTTCCATTCTTTTTCAGCAAAATAATCAGTTAGTAACTGACATACATGCACTTAAGAAGCAACACATAATAATCACAAGCAATTATCTCTATTCCCATGGAGACCTGAATCTGTAAAGAACTCCCCAAAGGAAGATAAATTAATATACATGCCCAACACTTGTTAAGTAATTTGATTTAATTAATCAACACCAAAACCATGACAATGTCCTAACATTACTTTAAAATCCTATATTATACTGTATGTTAGCAAACCACAAACTTACCCAGGTAGGAAAATGAACCTGTGATGTTTGGTTACTTACTTTGGAAGAGATACAAAGGATCAATCCTATAAGCCAAATACTGGGTAGACTCCCCACAGAACTGTCATCAAATACCAAACATGCAAATTTAAGGCATTAACTGACTAAAGGCATACCACTCGGGTTGAAATTCTGAGTTGGTTATGAAGACTAAACCGTAACCTGGGAGCTGCTCCGAGGCTGGAAAAGTTGAACTCCCAGCAAATTCAGAAGCAGTGCACAGAACTACCAAGTAAATGCCCTACCCAAACGGCCCTTGCTGAGCCACGGTGGAATCAACAAGACAGTAGGGCAGGAAGAGGCAGCTGTCCTTGCAAACAGGGAACCATGGTTCTACTTAAAGAAGGGGACAAAAGAAAGTGCTGAGACTTCTGGGACACCTGAGGATCCAAGCACCCTAGTCACCCTAGTTTATGTCACTAATCACATGTAAGCAGTTTTGTCATGTTGACTGATGCTTCACCTTTGGCTAAGGTTGCCAAGCTGCATTCTAACCACCTGCTAATTTTCTGCTAAAAAACAAATCTCATTTGATATCTCCTCCCATCTCACATGTGCTTTCTAATGCCACATACTAGCTGCTTGCCCTGGCCTTGGGTGACGGAGTTGGGGGTAAAGCGATTCCCTGACTCTCACAGAGAAAGCTTTGCAGCACATGCTGGGGGGTCACCATAAGTAAAAGACGCCAGACAGAGATTGACTGTAGTCACTGATCAACATCTTGGGTCACCTTTCAACTAAAAATAGAACTAATAGGCTTTTCGACTCTCATCACCACAGAAACTCCCATGTGGTTATGTGCACGGAATCCTCGTTATGTGAAGAGCATCCTAGAAGGCACTGATATTGGTATAATCATCATCATTACTACCATCATTCCATAAATGAAAGGGACTCGTATTAAAAGGATACCAATTCAAAGGGGCATGTATCAGAGAAAGTTCACTTCAGTACCTTATTCAATTTCAGACTTCACACATCATTTACAATAAAAATCTGCTGCAATAGAAAGAGTCCATACTTGGAGGTATCAACAGGTTGTGGGTTAAAGTTCCCTTCAGAATCCATGGATGACTGTTTTTCCATCATACTGACATAGTTTGACTCCATGTAGTCTGGAGGTAAAGCTCCTGCGACGGCACTCAGGCACGGCAGCGCCAGCTTGAAAAGTTCTTGCTCGTATTTCTAGGAAGAAAAGGAGGGCCCAAAATTTACAAAGTCACTTCGCAGGAGAAGCTGTCAGCATGGTCACTGTGACAGAGACGAGGATGCAGGAGAAAATCGGAACTGCCCTAGGCTACCCCACCCTGATGGTTCTCTCCAGCAAACGGAAGGCAAGCCTCCTAACAAGCAGCAGCCAGGCGTCCTGCACCCGCGGAAGGAACAGAGTCTCTGCTCCTTCAAAGTGCGTTCTCACGGGTTCTACTGTCATGTGTAATTAAAAAGAAGCAATAAAAACTTTTTAAAAAGAAAGTGCATTCTCTAGAGCTGAAATGACACAAACCTGAATATTCTAAACTTATGTCTCAGCAACACCAATGTGTGATTCAGTCCACGAGGACCACATTCCTTGCAGTTAGTTATGGATTATTGCTGCGCTACTTTATAATGACCATATATGAAATTGTATAGGGATACCACTCCAGAGAGTGAGAAATTTACTGTTCTGTGTGGCATTTCAAAGGGATTAAAAATAGGATCTGAGTCAGCTGTGGTGGCACATGTCCCTTATCCCAGCAGCTTGGGAAGCTGAGACAGGAAGATGGCAAGTTCAAAGCCAGACTCAGCAATGGTGAGGCCCTAAGCCACTCAGTGAGACCTGTGTCTCAATAAAATACAAAATAGAGCTGGGGATGTGGCTCAGGGATTGAGCTCCTGAGTTCAATCCCCAGTACCAAAAAAAAAAAAAAAAATAGTATTATATATATGTGTGTGTGTGTGTGTATATATATGTATATATATACACATATATATATATAAACACTTTACATATATATATATATGAGATCTGCACTGGAAAAGAGATTCCACAGGAAGTGTACATAATAAAAATTCGGGGGAAGATGTTCTTTGTCTATCAGTTACAAAATTAGCTAAAGTTTATAGTTGTAAATGTCTTCGAAAAAATCAAAAATAACTAAAATATTTCATTTAGAATTTCTAATTTTAAATTAATGTTGTAAACGTTTCCAGAAATACTGAAACATTACTTTAGAAGGGCTCTCAGACGATCAATGGAAACTCAGTGAAAATAAGCTTCACAAGTAGCTACCAGAGGGAATCGCAGCTGGACTCCTCCCTGTCACAGGGCACACTAGAACTGAGGCTGCCCTGTTCGCTCATGGTACTGACCAGAATTCAAGCAGATCTTGATTACACATAAGCCTACAGATGTGGCCTTCTGACTGCCTTCGAAACCCCTCCTCTCAGTCCTCTGAGCATACCTGACTACATTCATTATGAACACAGTGATAAGTTAGTCCCCACTGACAGACAGCCCCACAGATGAACTTAAACCTGCAGAGAAGCAGAGAGAAGGTGTTGGCAGACCACTGGACTACTAGGATTTTATGGATTTTTAAGTATTTTATGAGGTTTTATGTTTTATATTCTTATATTTGACATACTTTCTTGAGGTTTTCTAAGCTTGAAAGATACCTAGGGAGAATTTTAGTCCAAATTAACTCCAGTGCATTAGAAACAACCATGAGCCCAATTTCCTGAAATGTTCAGCTATTTAAAATTCAGGAACAGTGTCATGATCCCAAGGAACATGCTCTCATTTTGACTGAAACATCAACATAAACTGCACTCTTGATGTGCCGGGAGTTTAAAAATAAGGGGAAAAAATCTGTGTTGATCTTTATTTACTTTTTTTTTTGCCCGGTGCTGGGGATTGAACCCAGGGCCTTGGTGCTTGTAAGGCAGGCTCACTCTACCAACTGAGCTATATCCCCAGCCCTCTGTATCAACCTTCATAGTAAAGCCAATACTCCACTGGAAATACCACCTTCTCAGAAACCTACAGCTTTTCATCATTTTATCAGCACAAATAAATCCACAAAATACAGAGTTACCTTTTGAGACAGGGCATCAAAAATGCCCCAGAACAACTTCCTGGACAGGTGGAGCTCCTCTTCGGAGGCAGCCCCAAAGCTGCCCCAGCCCCCGGGCAGGCAGTAGTACTTCCAGCACCTCTCGTAGTGATTGGTCAGCAGCTGCGAGGGAGGGACACCAGTGCAGAAGCAGTGAGCTGTCACCCTCTCTGCCCCACTCCCCTCCCCTCCCATGGCATCTTAATGCCACACAGCAAGGTCTGCTGCTAAACCCCATGAGTCCCTCTGGAGAATACAATTGCCACGTCTCTTCAAACTCCAACACTGACCACAGTGTGAGGACGGAGGCTCCTTTTACAAGTGACAGCATCTTGAATAAGATTCTTTATGAGGTTGTCTGAATACCTCAGCAAGCTTCCAAATCCACTTGGACAATTTCTTTGGTTGTAGATGCAGTTTATTGCCTTTCTGATTTTTCACATATGTGAAACACAAGGACAGACTCTTATTTGGGAGATTTTTGGAAAAATTTTTTCAAGATCTAAACTTGCCAAATGGATATATAGAATGATCTGTATGATCACTATAAATATTTGGATTCTCTTTTCTTTATCAAATTCTGGGTTTGTTTTGTTTCAATCCCAGGGATTGAACCTAAGGATGCTTAACCACTGAGCCACACCCCCAGCCCTTTAAAAAATTTTTTTTGAGACAGGGTCTCTCTATGCTGTTAAGGCTGGCCTTGAAGTCATGATCCTCCAAGCTTCAGCCTTCTGAGTGGCTGGGCTTACAGGCATGCATCACCGCTCCCGGCTAAGATTATTGTTATTAAAGCTAATACATCCCTTATGGTTGAAATATTTCTTCTCGTTTTGTAAGCACAAAGGGTCACAGGGGTCCCTTTGTGCTTGCTGCTTGACCAATGGCAGCTTATTTGAAAACTGACATGCTTTTTCCCCTTCTTTTTTTTACTGGGGAAACAAGATTATCCTTATTCCAATTCTGGGCCAATTTATCTGTCCTTTGGATCACTGACCACAGGAATGCAGAAATTCAGACTTTGGGACTGGCACCAGTGAATCTCTTTCGAGGCTATCACTTGGATGTGAACGGTGACTCCTGACAGGCACAACTGCAGCTCAGCTATCGTGTCCCCACTTTAAAAGCCCACTGTACCGCCCCGCAGCGGGAGTCACAGTCTATGGGACAGGAGTCCCCATATGTTCACATTAGCCAGAAAATCAATAGAACTTCCTTCTCCTTTTTTCCAAAACCTTATTCTTGTTAATGGATTGGCTCTGGGGACAAAGATGGTACTTTTGGTATCACAGTCTCCCTTTCAGTCATATCTCATTTGTTTAGATAGAAGTATTGACAGCATAAGTTTGATTGCATGAAGATAAGAAAGTTACACTGCATCTTTTATCAGCTATCTTTCAGTTTATTTGCAAAAAGAAAATTTTTCTTGACAAGAGTCCTATACATGACAAACTGCAAAAATGAGAATTTTTTAGCAAGGATGTAATCTACCTACTTCATTAATTTATCTGGATTAATAAAATCCCACATGTCTATTTTATTATCTAGATAATAAAATCCCAAATCAATTGTAATAGGTAAATTGTTTCTGCTAAATATCCAGGGGTCCTCAGTGTGCCAGATTAAAAAACAGATTCATGCATGTCCCTAACCTTTTCTACAGTGCTGTTCCTGGGTGGCCTCAGGGAAAGACAGATACTGCTGGATGTTACTCAGAGTAGACACCTGGAAAAGTACATTTTTTCCTGCATCTAGATTTTTATACTAAAAGACAGGAAAGTATTCAGAAAGTCAGTAGAACAGAATGGGACCTGACCATGAATGTCAGGGAGTTTCTATACTTTGCAACAAACTTACTGTGCACACACACAGGTTGTCTTCCATCCCTGTGAAATGATATTTAGAACCTATTGTGTGATTACCAACTTAGAAAATGTCATTTGGAAAGTTCACTCCTTATCTCTTTAGGTTGCTAATAACTCGCTAGGCCAAGCCTATGACCACATCTTCCAGCCTAAGAATACCTTGGCTCATCTTTTCCTTGTGGTCCTTCCCGCTCCCACCCTCCAACTGAATTTCATGAGAATCAATGTGAGGAATTCTATGATCTTTTGCTGTTTATTTCAGGCTGATGTCCACATTGCTGTAACGTATATGGCTATTTCAGTAATTGGGAGAAATGTCCCAGCATCAAAGCTCAAACAGGCTAATGGGTAACAAATCAGAGGAACAAGCAATCAAAGAACCACACGCTCACCTTGAGAGGCATCTTTGCATGTTCATTTAGTAAGGGGACGTCGAACACCAGTCTTCTGAGCAGGTGCTGCATCATGGAAGGCCTCAGCTGCCTAGTGGAACAAGGAGAACTTGAACCACGGACACAAATGAGTCTGAACTCAGCAGCCAATTCGTTAGACCAAAACTTCTAGCCAAGAACCTCCGCCTATGCCCCCCTTCCAATGGCATCATTAGGTGTTCCTGACCTCGGACTAGCCAGCAGTGACACTGAGTCACGCGCAGACAGTCCAGTCAACCAAGGACCACACACAATGGTGCTCCCTTGAGACTGGAGGGGAGCTGACAATCGCTGCTGCCTAGTGACGTCATGGGGCACATCACAGTGCAACATGTGGCTCTTCATGCACTTGGACAAACCTTCACTCTGGTTGTGCAAAAGCACAGCACAGGAATTGTGTCCCATGTGTGGCACCCAATGGTGGGGACAAATGCTCTTCCACTGGTTTTGTATTTACAATGCTTTCCCTCATCACTTTAGAGTGCACCTCCTCCACTTCACACCAACAGTGAGGCAACTGAGAACAGCACAGCAGGGTGCTGGCAGCAGCCTCACAGGGCTCACTTGGACAGGGGTCTCCTGACTGCATGGGGAGGCTGCACCAGGCCACAGGCCTACAGCGTTATAGCAAGTGCAAGTGTGATCCCCCTCACACAGCAGGGGATCCCCAGCAAGGCCCCTCTTAGTCCCTCCTAGGCAGGGCTGCATTGCCCAGCTCAGCTCCACCCAGATCTGAAGACCACCCCTCACTGCTGCTGCAGGGGATGCTGCTCTTCTCTCCCTTCCTCCCTCCCTCCCAACCACTCACAATGGCAGTGCACAGAAAGAAGGGGGTGTGCAGGGACAGGAGCTAGGAAAACCAAGACAGCAGCTCAGCAGAGGCAGAGGGATGGAGCACCAACACCAAGTGCCCCACTCACTCGCTGGTTAGAAACCCCTCCCATGAGGAGTGGGGAAACACCTTTGCCAGGTACTCTTTTGACACAGGATTAAAATAAAAAGAGCTCAAATAGCACCAAAATATCAAATAATCCAATTAATAAATGGGCAGGTGAACTAAACACACACTTCTCAAAAGAAGAAACAGAAGCGCAACAAATATATGAAAATGTTCAACATCTTGAGCGATTTAGGGAAATGCAAATCAAAACGACACTGAGATCTCATCTCACACCCGTTGGAGTGGCAGTCATCAAGCACAGGAGCAATGAAGCTGGAAAGGACATGGAGAAAAAGGATCGCTTTCACACTGTTGGTGGGAGCGTGAATCAGTACAACCTCTGTGGAAATCAGTATGGGTTCCTCAACAGACCAGGAGTGGAACGCCACGTGACCAGCTACACCACCCTCATTATTCATCCTGAGGAATTAAAGTCGTCACACTATAGCGATACATGCACACCCATGTTTGGAGCAGCGTAGTTCCCAACAGCCAAACTATGGAACAGCCATGGTGTCCCTCAGTGGATGAACAGATGGAGAAAATGTGGTGTATATACACAATGGAGTTTCATTCGATCATAAAGGAAAGTGAAATTATGTCATCTGCAGGCAGGGTTAGGGAAAATGGATGGACCTGGAGACCATTATGTTAAGCAAACTAAGTCAAAGCAGAAGGTGAAGGGTCACATATTTTCCCTCATATGTGAAAGGCAAAGAGGAAAAAAGAAAAGAAAGGTGGGTGGGAGTGTCTCATGAAAATCAAAGGGAGACCAGGAGAGGAAAGGACCAAGGGAAGGGAGGTGGAGAGGGAGGAGGAAGGAGGACTCGGGAGTGATATTGGCCAAACGATATTGTTTATTGTGTATTGTGTGCATGTGTATGAAAACAACAACAGACACCATCAGCAAATACAACTCTAATGTATCAACAACAAAAAAAATCCCCGTGAGGTCGGTATCTCCATCCCATCTTACAGAATCTAAGGTCCCTGGAGTGGGAGAACTCTCTGGATGTTCACCTCCCCAGCCCCATCTGGCCAGCAAGCGCCCTCCAGCAGGGACGGCCAGGCTTCAGCTTCCACCCTGGGCTCCTCTCCAGTCAGAAAGGAGACACCCACAGGAGGCCACATTCCCACCCTCGGGCCTTCGGAAGCAGGGGAGGTGGTTCCGATTTCCATGGTGAGACTTCTGAACACTTGCACCAGGGGAAGTGATTTCCCAGGGATGACCTTTGCCACACAGAAGTCATGCTTTAATACTGCACTGGACTGAAAACCATCCCACCAAGTCAGAAAGGGGCGGCCTACCAAGCTTCACTACAGTGGAAGGGACTGCCGGCACAGTCACCTCCCCACACTAGGAGCAGCGTGTCCTAAGTGCTCAAAGCTGCAGCCAGCAGCTGGATGTCCCTGAGGCCGGAAGGGACACTCTTAAACTCAGCCAGGAACCAGGGTGTTCGGAGAAGACTCCTATCTCAGTACATGAGGATGTGTAACATCAACTAATGTTCTGGCACAGAAATCCTAAATTCCTAACAATTGGTCAAGGGCCACACAGTAAGTCTCTTCCTTCCAGAAGAAGGAAGTTGGTTTTCAATCGAGTTGGTTGCGCACTTACCCACAGATGGACAGCAAGCACACCTCTATGGAGTCCCGCTGGGCTTTGGTGAGCGAGCAGCCCTTCGAGAGTCTATATACCGTATGCAGCAGCGAGTCGATGAGGGATGCATGGTGCTCTGTCCCAGCAAAGAGGGGAGCACACCTCGTCAGCAAGGGCAAGACGGCTGTGCAAAGGTACCGATTGAGGGCCAAGGCCATGTCTGTCGCACTCAGAGCGGCCTGAAAGGGAAGCAGAGAGCACACAGCCATTTGTGCTTTCCATCAGGAGACACCCTTCAAAGGAATCCACATGCTGACCCTTAACGTGTCTGCCTGGAAAATGGTGATTTCATGAAAAACGGAAATGCACTCCTTGGGTGTATCTTCAAGAAGGGTTCACATGATCTTTGTCTTGTCAATCAACTATCAACTGATAGGTAGATACAAATGAATGAAGTGGTATCTATCTTCTCAAAACCCACGAGGTCCAGTTTCTATCATAAAACCTCCCCCTGGCCTGAGACGTGAGCACTTCCCTGGGCTTGGGAGGAGAGAGAAAGCTCATTCTCCTAACAGAACTCCTATTCACAGTCTCTCTGAATGCTCTTCATTAACAGTATTCCCATTTCTGCTCATGTTCATCAGCATCGACAACCAAAAGCTACCTACTGTTCAGGGCAGAATGTCGTGTGAACACTCAAGAAAGCAAAAGGAAATTTCCTTTGCATTTTATGATTCCACAGCCACAATTTCATGGAAGGGCTATTGTGAGCTCAAGGTCCAACTCCCCCCAAGATCAAGAGGACCCATTTAACTGATTAAATAAAAGGTGGACTAGGATAACATTTGAAGCTTATTCCAGCATATTCCAGGGAGAGACGCATTTACACTGGGACCAGCAGGTCCTCTGAGGGTGGGGGGGCCCAAAATACAGGACAGATTTTAGCCCAACTGCACCTCAGCAAATGAAAACACCAGGGTGCTGTTACAACTGGGGAGACTCGACCTTCCCCCATGAAATCTGCTGAACACTTTGTTTTCATCGAGAAGCACAAAGGTGTGTGCCAGCCTCACTATTCAGTGACTTCTGTGAGGACAGTCTATTTTACTTTCTGTTCATTTAATGCTTCCTAAAACAAAACAGGCATGCAGCGAACTCCTTGCCAGCAAGCAAGTGAGCGAATCTATAAGGCAGTGGCTGTGGAGCCAGAGGGAGCCAGCCAGCCAGCGGAGGCTCCAGGACGTACCGTGTCTAGAGAGGCAGCAGCCCGGAGATCTGGCAGAAAGCCAACCTCGAGAAGGTGGAGGAGGAAATCTTGCACCTCAATCCCATAGACCCTGTCAAGGAACAAAACCATGGCTGCCTTGTGATCTGGGCAAAACCCCGCAGACATGTCAGGTTCCACCACATTCCCATCTAAAAGAGAGAAGGCGACACGCGGGTGTCAATGGGGGCGGCTCCACGTTTTAAGTAAAGTCAGCAATGAAATGGTTCCCTGATCTGCTGCCCAAAGGGTGTGCAGCGACCGAGGGAACCGGCAGTACACTCTAAACCCGGGGTCAGGGACGTCGCCTGGGCTTCCGTTTGCTAAGTGCCTGCTCCTTAAAGATAGCACCGTGCTAGAGACGGCGAAGGGAACGGAAGGCATCTTTAAGCGCCTTGGAAAACCCAGAGCAAGACCTGGAAAAGCTCAGATGTAAAGCAGGCTTCCACTCTTGCCAAGGAGAGACATTTATCATCGATAAAACTTCGGCACCCGTGTGACTGTTTCGGCACAGCTGTGGTGCCGTGGCTTAGAATAATTACCAAAGGGTAAACCAACACCACGAAACCAGCGTGGCTGCCACACAAGATGCATGCCATCAATCCTAGCAGCAGCAACCTCGTTTAGAACTCTGAGTTGCGTGGCTTCTGCTGTCAGTGGTCACCAGGGCTGCCCACCCAGAGGAGCGAGCCCTTAGGCCCACGGGTTGGGGACCACCGCTATGCACAATTAGGTGACTGTGTGCCAGTTCAAATACTGGAGAACTGAGCTGCTTCCTGTCTGACCCCGTGGTGCACTGAAAGATTCTGGAAACAACATCACAGGATTTTTAACAGGGATGTTGAAGGAAGAGGCGCCCGGGGAAGACACACAAGACCAAAATCATTCTGCAAGCATAAAATGAAAACTTCCTTTTTCCTGTTTTCACTTGTGATTGATGAACGAATTTTACATTTGGATCAGAAAAATGAACAAATAATGTCTTAAAGGATATTAAAGAGTAATACCAATTAGCGACCACCCCTTTTCACGGTCCTACTCCCTAATACGACTAGGACTTTGCTTGCTCAGAAGCACAGCACTGCTTTTGGTGCTGTTTCAAACGTGAAGCTGGCAAGCCTACAAACACACTCACACACCACTTCCACAGTCCCACTGCTGGTGTTGCTCCCATTTCACAGGTGATGAAACCTGACCTTCAGGGAGGGTAAGGATGTGGCCAATGTCATACACTTCGTAACGGGCTGAGTTCCAACCAAAGCCCGTCCAGTCTAATCCCCTGTTTACACCTATATGCTACCATTTTCAAATAAAAATCTCTACAAAATTCCTGTCTGACTTCCCTAAAAATCACGTTATGGGGAACCTAAACAGGATTCTGTTGTTTGCAGATACGTGTGTCTAAAGGGGGAAAGGAGCCACTCCATGATCCTGATCCTAATGTAAGCCTTGCTTTTCAGACGCTTCCTGGAGAAATTCAGCTTAATGAAGCTGCGGCCACCACTCCACTCCAGGGGCTCTAGTGCATCTATTTGTGCCACCTGCTGTTTTATTGTCACCACTTCCCCAAACACACTGCAGACAATAAATCAGAACTGCTGATTCTCACACATGGGGAGCGTCTGAGCTGGAAGGAGGTGGCCCCTGCGCTGGCTTCCCTGGGGCGCCTGCTGCACCTGAGCTCTTCATCCGCCTCACATGATGGTCACAGAGGCTGCCCAGGCCTGCTGGGCCAAGGGCTGCAGAGGGTAGGTTCGCCCCTCAAGGCTTCTAGATCCCCCTTTTTCATGATTATTCAGGGGCACCCTCTATTTCTAGAATAAATATGAAAAAATGTTTGAGGAATGCCTTAGTTAATACTAAGAGGTGAAGAAGTCCTCAGAGGTGAACTTCACACACTAAGTACAGAACATAGAGGAACCCAAATTGCTAATGCTCAGAGCTGTGTTAGAACCCACTGACTTGTCACTGAGGCAGAGGAGGGGAGATGGATGGCTTAGGGTTTGCCCCAGAATGCTCGGGTACTGTGACCTAAGACTGACAGGTCTGTCTGCATCCCCCCAGAGAAGGCAGGAGAAGGAAAATCACCAGTGACCAATGGACTGCAGCTGTAAGATCAAGTTCCACTGTGACAGCTTTTTCTAAATAAACCTCACACTGTCCATCCACAAAGACAAACATAACTAAACAGTATGCTTAGAGTGGGAAGGACAGGGACCCCAAAGCTCCCAGGGGTGGAGAAGGCAGATGCCCAGAGGAACCAGGAGGGACAAGACCCTGTGCACACTTGCATCCAGCTGGTTTCTCTAATGCTATTGGAGTTCAGCTCTCTCCATCTCCTACTGCAGGCCACTGGCTATTCTCCATCCTGTCAGTATCAAATCTGTGGCTTGCAGTGTAGTAAGGGAAAGATCTATGAAAGAGAATGAACACAAGCTAGAAGCGCCAGGAAGGCAGGTGGGGATGACCCAGAGATACAGGGAAGACACTGTCCCCTGGTTGGGGGCAAATAAAGTCCCACCTTTCCCTACAGTGATACTGTGTGCAATTCACAGTGGCAATTGTGATCCCTGTAGATTGGCAAGGTAAGCGCATAGGAGGCTTCCCAGTCTTGTAACTTCATGGTTGGCAACTAGGAGGACTCCCTGTGACTGTGTAGTGAGTGATTCCCTCCCTCTAGTCTGGGACACTGACAGTCTGCCTTCTTTAGGGTGGAATCGTGAAAGACCAGGATCACAGCATGCGCATCCTACATAATTATGTATCTAAAACTAAAAGTTTGGATAAAAATGATTTATATGTAAGTATTCCATGGTATTTACTATTATATGCAAATCATATATACCATGGTCTAAGCCAACTTGTTTTTTCACTAGAACCCCAGTTTTTGCTCTCCCTGGGTGTTAGAGCATACTGATAGGTCTATGCCTGCTTAATGCCCCCTCCCCATTACATAGAAATACCTACCCAGTGAAAACTGAGCAACGGTGAAATTGCAACAAGTAAGAAGCAAGGCACAACTGGAGATCTAAGCTATCTTTTGGGTGTCTCCAATTATACCTGCAATCTTTTTAAAGTTTTCTCCTTCGTCTTGAAAAGAACTCTTGTCACAACACACAGGGAGTTTTTAAATCTCAAAGTCAAAAGCTATGACCACGTCTTTGAAAAGAGTAGCACCACAAGAAAGTGATCATGAGAACCTGAGGAAGAATGAGTGAAGGAACTGAGGTCCGGGAGGACAGAATGAGGACCAAGGAACAGGATCAGGGACAGGAGACAGGAGGGTGGTGCCTGTCTCCTCTGGAAAGCCCCTGAGATGTCAGGTAGGAGAATGAGGATACCAGTGGAAAGAGAGTTGTTTAAAAACAATGAGAATGGAACACATTCCATTAAAAAATACACGATATGGTGCTTTCTTTCTAAAGCAATCTCCAGCAGGGCAGCCAGGCCCTGCCCTGCCAGGTCCCCCTGAGTCTCACTAACAGAGGCTGGCCTTACCTTTGGCAATGGTCGGCATCTGGAAAGCGAGGCTAATGACTCCCACCAGGTCTCCCAGGGGAATCAGGGACCTCAGGATAGACCTGATTCTGATGGCTTCTCCCTTGCCAGCATGAATCAACTGAGCAGGAAGAAAGACAAACGGACATTAGAGCGAGTTTGTGAAATCAACTTTACAGTTCTGTCTAGGAGACTTCTAAGTATGGGCGTCGGGAATCTCAGATAATTTTCTGTCAGGTATACATGTAAAATTAGGCCTTTCTCTGAAACTGCTTCATGCTTAAAACAAACGTATTTACTTGCTCCTGGTTTTCGCTGACTTCAGCGTATACTAAATCCCATGTACTATGGCTAGTCCAACTGGTTTACCCATTAGAAGCACAGTTTTATCCTCTTTGGGTGTGAAAACACTCTGGAAATCCAATAGGTCTAGGAATGCTTACCCCCATTGCATATAAACATCTCCCCATAACACGATCAGTGACACGAAGCAATAATCATTACATTAATCACTGAGGATACACTAACATTTAAGACTGATGGAACCCCTTTATTGTCTTGTAATAAGAAATTAATTGAGCCTCCGTCCATATTCCACCTGACTTTTCCCCAGGGTGTGGGGGATGGTGAACACAAATCCTAGGGGTCCCTTAGACTGTCACTGACTGGCAAAGATCCCATGATTACAGTGGATCAAGACAGTCGAGAATCTCAGGGGGGCACAGGGTCCCAGAGCCAGGACAGGCATCTGCTCCCTGCAGCACAGGGTGGGACCCCAAGCAGGATTTCTGACACATGGGAAGACAACTGGTTACAAAGATGAATGACTTTCAAAATCACCCAAGTAACTGCGTATTATTCACTTAGTGCCCCATAACACAGACGTAACAACAGAACATTAGTATGAATCCTTTCCCCTGGTTCATCTGATCTTTTTCACTGAGATGGGAAAAAGAATGAATGTCACAAGCTTTAACCTTTGCCTTCACCCCATATTGTAACCTTGATCACCTCTGGTACAATTTTCTTTTTTCTTTTCTTTTTTTTTGCAGTGCTGAGGATTGAACCCAGGACCTCTCGCTTTCTAGACAAATGCTCTACCACTGAGCTGCAGCCGAGCCTCCAACACA